>MCJB01032214.1:87650-109160 GCA_002018475.1 Nicotiana obtusifolia | reverse complement strand
CCCCCCCCAGCCTGCCCTTCTTCTACGCGAACGCGATTAACTTTACGCGTTCGCGACGAACAACTTACAAAACCTTCGCGAACGCATCTTCACCATCATGAACGCGAAGGGTAAATTTTCCATCAACCCCTGAAGACTCTACGCGAACACGTAGAAGGAAACCAGAACTTCAGCAATCCTTAAGGTTCCGCAATATGCCAAACATGGTCCGAATTACACTCGAGGCCCTAGGAACCTCAACCAAATATACCAACAAGTCCTAAAACATCATACGAACACGCTTGAAGCATCAAAACATTAGAATCACGAATCGCGCATCGATTCAAGCCTAAGGAACTTATGAACTTCCCAAATCCAAAACTAATGTCGATTCATACCAAAACAACTCCGACTGATTTTAAATTTTTCACACGATTCATAATTGACATGAACGACCTATTCCAACTTTTGAAATTGGATTCCGACCCCGATATCAATAAAGTCAACTCCCAGTCAAACTTTTTAACCTTCCAAACCTAATTCACACCGAAACGACCGATGAACCTCCAAATCAACATCTGAACATGCTTCTAAGTCCAAAATCACCATACAGAGCTATTGGAACCGTAAAAACTCCATTCCGAAATCGTCTACACAAAAGTCAAACTACTGTCAACTCTAACAACTTAGGACTCCAACTTAAGGACTATGTGTCCCATTTCACTCTGAAATTCACCCGAAACCAAAACCAAACACCCATGGCAAGTCACATAATCATGATACAACATAGAGGAGTCAATAAATAGGGGATCGGGGCTAAAACACTGAAACCGACCGGCCGGTTCATTAGACTCGAGTAGGTCCGTTATGTATTTTGGAACTTGTTGTTATATTCGGACGGGGTCCATGGGGACCCCGGTGTGATTCCGATCGAATACGAAACAATTTGGACTTAAACTCCCTGCTGAAGCTGGGGTGTATCTAGTGCGATCGCACCTGCGAACTATTGGTCGCAAGTGCGGACTCGCAAATGCGAAGGCTTGATCACAGAAGGAACGGTGGCCTGCCCATCTAGGACCAAAGATGCAGTCAGAGACTCGTAGAAGCGGACTCGCAGAAGCGAGTGAGGAAGCATAGAAGCAGAAATGGCTGGCAAAGCCTAGGGTTGCAGAAGCGGAACCCTTCCGCAGGCGCGAGAGCGCAAAAGCCCATGTTTCTCCGCAGGAGCGGACACGCAGGTGTGCGATTTTGCCGCAGAAGCAGAATCCCCTGGAGTTAATTGAAGTCCGCACCTGCAATGGTTTTTCAGCAGATACGGCGTCGCAGACGCGACTAAAGGGCTACAAAAGTGGAATCGCTGGGTAAAAAATAGGGAATTTCGAGGGATTGTTCATAATTCATTTTTGGAATTAGATAGCTCCGTGTAAAGCGATGTTTTGGGAGAATTTCAAGGTAAAAATTGGGGTTAAGAATTCCTAACTCAGTTTTTGTTAAATTACATGAATCTATTGTTGTTTTCATCATTAAATTAGTGTTTTGAAGTTGGAAATTCGGGAAAAATTTGTGAAACTTCTTAGGCTAAAATTTGGGGATTTGAAAGGCGATTTGAGGTCAGATTTGAGTAATTCTTATATGGTTGGACTTGTTATCGAATGTGTGTTCGAATTTTATAATTTTGGTCGGGTTCCTAGACGCAAGCCCGAGTTGAGTTTTTAATTCTTTGCAAATGTCATAATTTTATTGTTCAAATTAGTTTTCTATAGTTATATTTATAGTATGAAGTTATTTTGGCTAGATTCGAGCCGTTCGGAGTTGGATAATCGAGAAAAAGTCTACTAGTGGATTGAGTTAGCGTGATTTTAGGTAAGTGTCTTGCCTAAACTTGTGGAGGGAATTACCCATAGGATTGGTGTTGTTATGATAACTGTGATGTGAGAAAGCGTGTACGCAAGGTGACGAGTGTGTACATGGGTTAAATGTGAAAATTACCGGTTTTATCTATGTAGATTCCTTTCATGCCTTAATTAAGTTACCTTAACATGTTATAGTCATCATTTCTAGTCTATTTTCACATGTCTACTTGTCTTATCTCTTACTTGCTAATTGCTTTAGATGTTCAATGAAGTTCTTGTTTCATTTATTCCTTATTCATTATTTAACCATTGAACTCTTTACTTGAAGTTGTTATTCTTGGAATATCTTGTTGTTGAAATTGGTATTGAGTTATAAAGTTCGTGATTGCATTGAGGCAAAGTGTTAAGTTGCGAAAGACTACTTTTGTTGAGTTATTCACTACCGGTTATTGTTGTTGAGACTCTTGTGTACTTTGTGGTTGAGCCATGGGCTTTTTATTTTGAAAATACTATTATTGTTGGTTTCTGTGGCAAGTTGTGATATTGGGCACTTGATGTGCGAATTGTGATACGTTTTAATATCGATACGCATGCGGTGGTATAAGGTTTGGTGTTGAAACGCATGCAGTGAGATAAGGTGGGCTTAATACGCGTGGCTAGTAGGGGAACTACTAGAGTCATGCGGCGTGATAAGATGGGCTAAAACGCGGGATGCCATTTCGGGAAAAATAACTTCTAAAACTAAATATAAAACCTCCCGCGGTGATATAAGGAAAGATTGTGACTTAGGCTTGTGATTTGAGACTACGAGGTTGGTACCTCGGTAGTGACTTTTGTTGGTATTTCTCCATTGTTGCACTTGTCTTTGGTTGTTGTTTCCTTAGCATATTATTATTTTCTTTTCTCCGTGTTGCACTAATTGCTTTAGTTCCCTGTAGCTAACTTTGATAAGCTATTTGTTGTTTCAACTTCAACACTGTCATTATTATACTGCCTTATTCTTGTTCAGTCTTCTTATTTATTCCCGTAGGGCCTTGACCTGACCTCATCACTATTCTACCAAGTTTAGGCTTGGCACTTACTGGGTACCGTTGTGGTTTACTCATGCTATGCTTCTGCACATCTTTTTGTGCAGACCAAGGTACCTCCTACCAGCCTAGGCATTAGCGAGAGTTTAGCTGCGGAGACTTCAAGGTATACATGCCGGTATCCGCAGGCCTCAGAGTCCCCCTCTACCTTGCCTATTCTATTTCCCTTATTCTTTTATAGATATTGATGTATAGGATTATGCAGTACCTCTATTTAGAGCTTGTGACTTGTATTCGCCGGGTCTTGGGAGTTATATATACTGAGTCGCAGAGTTTATTTATTATAGTTGCTGATTTGAGACTTATATTTATCATTTCAGTTATTTCTGCATGAATGTTAGGCTTACCTAGTCTTAGAGACTAGGTGCCATCACGACATTCTACGGAGGGAAATTAGGATCGTGACAATCAAGGGGCTGGATTGTTACAATATAGAAAAAAAAAATTGTCCAGTGCGAGAAATAATTTCATGTCCTACTTCTTAAATAAAATTTAATAATTATAGATAATTTTAATCTGAAAAGTTTATAATTTAAGATTATTTGCACATAATTCAAATAACTCAAATTATAATTTGATATGGTTTGTCTCCGCGCATCGCGCGGGTACTAATACTAGTATTATATTAAAACGAGGGTAATGAAGCATGAGCTTAAGCCAAGTGGCGTGTTAAAAATGGCCACTTGGCAATTATTAGACAAAATCTAAGTTTGATTTTTGAGCGAATCAAATCAATGTATCTACATATCTATTTCTATATATACATTCACTTATTAAATTTTGATCTATATTAGCTAGAAACAGGGCAGCGAAAAATAAATGAAAAAGTCCTGATAGAAAGAAATAAAAAATACAAAAGGACATAGATTGAGATAACATATGACTATTTATACTTTAGGACAAATTTAATATAGATATAAATATAAATATAAATAGATATATATAGATGAGCCATGCTTATTATCCCTTTTAATATAACATTGATAAAATATATATTTCCTACTCTTGAAAGTTAATTTATTGCTATACTTTAACAGGTATCCACAAGAAATTATAGTAGAAAAAATAAAAATATAAAAGGACATAAATCGAGATAAAATGTGGCTATTTATACTTTGAGCTAATTAAAAAAAAAATAGAGTAAATAAATATACTTAAAACATTAATATGATGACTTTAAAATATTGGAATATGATCTTAAATAAAATACAAAACAAGTATTTACAAAATAATAAAAATACATAAATAATAATTAAATATCATATGATACTAATATTGATAACTCGGGAAAATTAACATGTTAGATCAGTTCAAAACAACTAGTATAATTTTGAGGCGAAGGACTATTTTCCAGAGAACTAAAAGAATTCACGTCTATACAAAACAGTTCAAAGGTCGCTCAAACAATATTCACACGGGTTAAGAGACATTGAAAATGACAACTGTTGGATTGCGATCAATTGAGTATGATATTCAAAATCTTTATTAATTTATCGAATTCAAGTTTTACAGATCAATTTCCAAATGCCATATCTAGCGCTGATATTATAGGACAGAAAAATCCTTCGGTTGTACTCTTTCCACCTACAACTATGGGTACACGCAATAAAAGAAACGACATTCTTTGATATACCTCTGCTTTGACAAAGAGAAGATTAGTAGATAAAATCTACATAATTTTCTCTATGTTATATTTTGTGATTTATCCTAAAAAATCAAAATACTGCTTTAAGAGTGCTGATTACAATTCTTTCATCAGTTTCATATCAATATTCACGTATTGAAATTTAATCTAGTAAAGCATACTATGAAAACAGATATTAAATCAAAGGTGTAAGATAAGATTTATGGTGATTGATTATAATGAAAAAATAAGGAGAGCCTTGGTGTATTTGGTAAAGTTGTTGTTCCGTGACCAAAAAGTCACGGATTCAAGCGGTGGAAACATTCTTTTGCAGAAGTGCAGGATAACGCTAGTACAATAGGCCCTTGTGATCCGACCCTTTCCGGATCCCGTGAATAGCGGGGAGCTTAATTTTTTTTTTTTATTGTGATAAAAAAATATAAACGATCAGACACTTCAGACAATCAGACAGATATCAATTTTGGTTCTTCACATCTCTTATACTGTATGCTTTGAAAACTCACATACCTTAAACCTGAGATAATTATAGGTTATATAGCCATATTGAATACTCCCATCTATTTTCACATAAGTACAGACAATTAATACAGAGCAAATACCATAGCATTCCCAAAATTCCATTAGCCTTTAAGCTAAATTTTAAATAGTACAAGAAAAAGTTTGAAATGTTCATTATCACACCTGATTAATATTATTTAGTTGCTTCATACATTTTATATAATGTGCTTGCTATTGATGTGTTCAACAAGCAAATTTATACTATGGAAGCGTTTTTCATCAGGAAGGGGAGTAGATTACTCTTTTGGCTTGATTTGTGAGGTAGAGTCAATACCCTGAAAGATCTTTCAGGGGTTAAAGGTAGAGTCAGGATTTGAAGTTTATGGATACTAAATTTGTTATTCAAATTCATAGCTCGTCTTAGTTACCGTGAGTTTGTAATTACATATTTTTATATGTTTAATGAATTTCTTAACACAAATACAATCTACGCAGAGAAGTTATTGGAAGGTTAAAATTTCCCCAAAATGCTGAACCTTCCAACAACATCAGATGACGAGAAGAAATTTTTATTTGTTCATTTCAAACCTTAAGGATATTCAAAAGTTAATGCAGTAGAATACTAAAAAAAAGAAAAAATTAAAATTAAAATCTAAAAACTTTTATTTTATTCTGCATTTAACTCAGGAATTCAAATGACAAACCAAAAGAGTCACACAACCTAGGAAAGTTATAAAAAGCAAAACCCAGAATTTTAGGAGAGTGAATTGAACGAAAAATTAAAACTTTACCAAAAGAATGTATGGAACTGAAGCTTTTCTGCTTCGATTGGTCTCTTCTCTATTGAGCTGAACCCAACCCGCTTGACGATTAAGGTGTTATTTGCTTGCTAATTGGACCACAATCGTTTGCCCTTGTCCTTTTTGCTATTTTTCCAATTTTATTCTACAAAAGAGTACTCTTCTAACAGAAGGTGAAAAAGAAACAGAAATATAAACTGAATGAAACAGTAATCCATTAGTAATGACTAATGCATGCATGAAGCGGTATGCGAGGATTATTTAATATTTAGTTTGATATATTATAAATTGTATATATTATAATTAGTATACAATACATAATTTAAAATTTTAAACAAAACAAAAAAATTGTGTTCAATCTTTTTAACTATCAAATTAAGTTGTTTTGCTTATAAGTATGATCATGTAACCAAATAATAGAATAAATATTATATTATACTATGTGAAATTAGATTTATTATAAAAATTATCTAGGTAAATAACTTAACTACATGATACTCCCAACGTTTGATATTATTTTTTCAGTTTGTTCCAAAAAAATAAGATATTTCTATGTTAAAAAGATCTTTGACTATACACTTTTCATTTTATTATTAATAACATACATTTATAGATATAAAATCACAAGTTTTAAGGATAATTCTAATGTGAGTATTTTTTTCTTAAATTTAAATTATAATATAATCTAGAATTATCTCTATGTAATATGTTCCACGTAAAATAATAAGTTTCAACTAGCACTAGTATTAATTATAGAATTAGAATCTAATTTAATGAGTCAGTTCATCTTGACCAACCCAAATACAACTCAAATAAATAATTTGCCACCCTTAGATTAGATGACAGTAATCTCAAGCTCTCTATATATATAATGTTTCACAGTAACAAGTCTCACATAACCACTATATCTTGACTAATTAGCAATCTTAAGCATGAAGATTAGCAAAGCAACGATTATAGTCATTTTCTTCCTTGTTTTCTCTGTATGCTCTAGTTTCGGTGACTCTTCATTTGAAGATTCCCCTTCACTGAGAGTGAAAAGAATTGATGTTCTAACTCAAGATAAAATTAGTAGCCCTTTTCGCCCAATCATGTCTCAAAGAAGAAACTTAAGTTGTTCTTGGTGGTGTTGGCCAGTGTGTTGTAAATCTACTACTATTAAAAAGCCCTAGTAACATTGTTATGTATCTTAATTACATGCCTGTTTAATTTGATGGAAACTTAATTGATAAATCAGTTGTTCTCTTTGTGCCACAAATCTTTTATGTTTATACACCTTTTAGCATCTCTAACTTTGTTTACACTTTTGACAACATTTAGAAAGGTCTTTGTCTGATTGATCCAACCTTTACTACTGTAAAATGAAATTGAATATCTAAATTAAAGAAACTTAATTATCAGATTAAACATAATTATTAAAAATAACTTTTCTAACTTCACAAATATAGGAGCAAGATCTGCGTACACACTATTCGAATCAGACCTCACTTATAAGATTACACAAAATCTGTTGTTATTATCATAAATTAAAAGGACTTAACTAGTATTCCTTCCATTTTATTTAGTGTTATTATTATCTATATTACTACCTTCGTGTTAATTTACTTAGTAGTGTCTAACTAGACACGAAGTGTTAAAAAAGAAATAGTTTTGAAATTTATAATCAAAAATAAATTATACGTATTTGTATTCCTATAAATTATTTTATTAAAAAAAATTAGAGTTAATTATTTTTAAAAAATACGATTTTTTCGGAATAGACGAACAAAAATATCAAACATATAAATTGGGATGGAAGAAAAGTTCACTCCCAAAAGTTCTTTCAATTTTTAAAATTCAAAAAGTTCTTTTAATTTTAAATTCCGTATCTAGTTAAATTAACGGCGTAATAAAGTACAATTTACTAGGTTTAACATGTGCGATTTCCAACCGTTCACACTTACAAATCAGAGCTTTCTCTAAAATTTCAACTTTCCCCGAATACATCGTCAAAAATCATGACAACACCACCACGCCCTCGGAGAAACCCCACCTCCGCCGCGAACCACCGTAGAAACTCCCCTAAATCACCGGAAAAGCCAATGCCCATCACCAAAACAATCTCAAAAACTCCAGAAACCCATTAGAATCTTCACCGAATATGACGAAATTCAACTCCTCAAAACCCTCTCAGAATCACCAAACAACTCTGAGTTCACTTCTAATAATAATTTCACAGAGATCCAGATCGAAAAAAAGCTGAAAAGACTCAAAGAAAAGTACCACAAGCTCGCTAGAAGTAAATCCCTTATAAAAACCCCCCACATGATCAAAAGATTTACGAAATTGCCCGCCAGATTTGGGGGTGCAACGCTGCTAAAGGAAAAGAACCAGTGGTAGAATGCATGGAAGTTGTGAAGAAGAAAAAGGAGTTTGAGTTTGAAGTTGAAGAAGTGAATTTGTAGGAGTTTCCTTTTTTGGTAAGTGAAGTGGCGAGTATTTTTGGGAGAAATGAATATTGTAAAGAGTCATACAATCTAGCGAAGTTACAAAAAGCAAAACCCAAAATTTTAGGAGAGTGAATTAAGCGGAAAAAAAAAAAAAAAAAAAACTTCACCGGGAAGAATGTACGGAACTGACCCCTTGTCCTTTTAGCTATTTTTGCAATTTTATTCAACAAAATAGCACTCTTCTGGCAAAAGGAGAAAAAGAAAAATAAACCGAATGAAATAGTAGTAATGAATAATGCATGAATCGATATGCGAGGATTATTTAATATTTAGTTTGATACATTATAAATTATATATAATAGTTAGTCTGATATATTACAAATTAGTATACAATGCATAATTTAAAGTTTTAAACAAAATAAAAAAGTTCGTTCAATCTTTCTAACTACCAAATTAAATTGTTTTACTTACAAGTGTGATTCTGTAACTTAAAATAAGAAGAAATATTGTATTACTAGTATTTATACTCGTATAACGTGCGGATAATTTTGTAATTCTGCTAAACTTTATATGATTCAAAATAAATAATACAATATGAAATAATAATTAAAAAAAATATACTTAGTAATGTCTTAATTTAAATAACAAAAAGAAAATTATTCTATTATTGTTTCAACATAAGTACCTCTTGCAACATCAACTTATATAACTTAAAGTGACACAGTTTATTATATTCACTATTTTCATGTTGAAAGATAAACTAATATATACATACTTGACGATTTATTGGCAGTATTCTCACTCTTTGGAACTATCAACATATAGACCAATTGGATCATAATTTTCTCAATAATTCTGTTGCAACTTCAATTTTAACCACATAATTAAAGTGCATTTGCTTTTAACAATTTAAATGACTCCTTTAGGACATAGTGGGTTTTTCAAAATCACTGTGTAAGTAAGAATATCTTTTTCTCCTACTTTCAGTATTTCTCTTCTACCATGCATATGTCCTAAAAGAAGATGAGTTCTTACAGCTTGGCTGGTAATTTTTAATTAAATTAACTTACCTTTGATCTTTTGTAATTCGCGTTATTTTATATAAATAGCAATTCCAAATACAACAATTATATTTCTCAATATTTTCCCTCTATTCAAATTTGTTTTATTTTACACGCACGTATATATCAACCGCAACAATTGCTCAATCAATTAGTTGAAACAATTTGTGAGAACATAAATATTAACAACGAACTAAAAGGTCACAGTCCATACCTGAGCTTTCAGAGAAAAATCCATGCACCCCATTCCTATCTAATTTATAATAGAAACTGTCAGGATTAATAGAAAAAAAACTAAAAACTCTACGTATTATTTTCAAACAATTGAGATATAGGAGAAGCTATAAAATGTTAGATAATTAGTTTCACTTTAAGGTATCATTTAATTCAGCTGATGTCTTAGTAGCTTCATACTTTAACATCATTGGAGTAGTATTAAAATTGATGCATGTCCATGATCATTGGGTTTTTTTAGAGTCGCTTAAAATTGTTCGAATCCAAACTATATACATTATGCATTTTGATTCTCAACCTAAAATGCCAATTGCGCAAGATATATAGATTAACTTTTTTAAATTAATTTAAAGTATATTTTACATATCGCTACTTCCCTCTTTCTATATTATCTCTTACTATGAATTTTTGTATAATACTTTCATTTGTAAGAAAGTTCGTCTTTTAATTTTTTTATTAAAAAATTAACTATATAAGAACTTAAATTATATCTTTGTATTTTTATTTTATTTCTTTGAATTATGTCAATTGTCTGTGATTTTGAATATAGTTTTATTTATAATATTTTCAAATACGTGTGTCTAATCCATATATCATGACTTCTCTCAATATTATTTAGAAAACTTTCTCTTATCAAAAATCGAATAAGTTTTATTATCATATTTACACTGAAATTATTTATTTACATATTTTTTTCTCCTTTTTCAGATTCTTTGTCCATGTTATTGTCACGACCCCAAATCCCTTCTGTAGGATGTCGTGACGGCACTTAGTCTCTAAGACTAGGTAAGCCTAACAAAATGCGGAATAACTAAATAATAATTTAAATCTCAAAAACATCAACAACTATATGAAATAAAATCTACATCTCAACATGTACATCTCCCAAAATTCGGTGAAAATATAAGTCACGAGCTTTAGGTACAATATTGAACACTTCTGTACGTCACTATCTATAAAGTTGTAAAGAAATAAGAACAGGACAGAAGGGGACTCCCAGGCCTGCGGACGCGGGCAAATGTACCTTGAAGTCTCGAAAGCAAGCCACTCACGAGCTAATACCGAGGCTGATAGGATGTACCTGGATCTGCACAAAATACGTGCAAAAGTGTAGTATGAGTACACCACAACGATACCTAGTAAGTGCCAAACCTAACCTCGGTAGAGTAGTGACGAGATCAAGTCAAGACCCTACTGGAGATAATAAGAAAACAAGATAGAAGATATAATGATAATCACAAGGAATGAAATAATAAAGAATTTACGGAAAAATAACAACACGGAATCAAGGAAGCTAATACAACACAAAAAAGAAAACTAGGATTTTACATGTTATGGAAAATAACAGCCAAACCAAAAATACAGCAAATAGAGAAAGATCAACAAGGGCACTCCCGAGGTACTGCTTCGTAGTCCCAAATCATAAAAATAACTCACAGTATTTCCTTATATCACCGCGGGAGCCTTTACATTTAGCTTTGAAAATCATTATTCCTGAAATAGCACCCCGCATTTTAGCCCACCTTATCACACCGCATGGCTTCTATTAGTTCCTCTACTAGCCACGCGTATCAAGCCCACTTTATCTCACCACATGCTTTCAACACCCAGGCCTTATACTATCGCATGCTTATCAATAATCACAACGGCACGACAAAAACCTTGTGCAAATAGTAACAACAGCAAGGCAGAAACCTCGTGCAATCAATAACAACAGCACGGCAGAAACCTCGTGCACACAACCAAACAGTCACTTCAACAATAACACGGAAGCCCAAGCACAACAATTAAATAAAATGGCACTTCACAACTTACACCTTGCCTCAATAGAAACCACCAACTCAACACCAAACCCAACGGCAAGATACTTCAAGGATAACAAGTTTCAAGTAGAGAATATCCATAGTTAAATAATGAATACGGAATTAAGAAAGCAAGTAATTTAACTAAACATGTAGTACAAATTGCAAATAAGAGATAAGACAAGTAAACATATGAAATTAGGCTAAACATGGTGATTATAACATGCTAAAGTAACTCAATTAAGGCATAAAAAAGAAACTATGTAGCTAAAACCGGAATCTCAATATTTAGCGCGTGTACGCACTCGTCACCTTTTGTACACGGCCTTCACATATTACAAATTATCACAACAGTATCAAATCCTAAGGGGAATTTCCCCCACACAAGGTTAGACAAGTCACTTACCTTAAATCATGCTAAATCAATCAACTAGAAGGCCCTTCCCTCGATTTTCCAACTCCGAACGGCTCGAATCTAGCCAAAATTATTTCATACTATAAATATAACTATAGAAAACTAATCTTGATTTTAGCAAGGAATTGAAAAATCGCCCAAAAATTTGACCCAGGCCAGTGCCTTGGAACCGACCAAAATTATAAAATCCGAACACCCATTCGATATCGAGTCCAATCATACAAGAATTATTCAAATCCGATCCAATTTCACCTTTCAAATCTCAAGAATTTAGTCTAAGAACTTCTACACCTTTTTCCCCAATTTTAAACTCCAAAACATAAATTAGATGATGTAATTAACAGTAGATTCATGAGAATTAATCAAAAACGAGTCAAGAATCCTTACCCTAACACTTCCTTTGAAAATCCCTTAAAATCTCACCTAAATCTGAGCTCTCAAAGTCCCAAAATTAAAATGAAGTGAAACCCTCAAAAAATCCCCTTTTCTGCCTAGTTACGTCGCACCTGCAACCATATTGCCGCATCTGCGGTTCTGCACCTACGAAAAAATCATCGCATGGGCGGACTTAACTTAAGTCCACAGGATCTGCTTCTGCGAGCCAAGGGCAGCACCTGTGCGTGTGCACCTACGACAAAACGTATCGCACCTGCGACCATAGTCGCTCCTATGTTTCTCCTCACTGCAGAAGCGAAGCCGCTTCCGCGGAAAATGTTTCGCTTCAAACCGCATCTGCGACCAAGAGCTCGCTTTTGCGAGCCCGTACCTATGGCCAATCCCTCCTCAGGTGCGAAGACACCAGAACAGCCCAGCTTCAGTAGATTTACACAAGTCTAAAATGATCCGATATCAATCTCAATCACACCAGGGGCCCCTGAGACCCCGTCCGAGTATACCAACTATCCAAAACACCTAATGGATCTAATCGAGGCCAATAATCACATCAAACAATATGAATTCCACGAATCGCAACCCAAATTCAAGCATATGAACTATAAACTTCCGAATTCCGAAATTGTCGCCGATTCATATCAAACAACTCCGATTGACACCAAATTTGCACACAAGTCATAAATGACATTATGGACCTATTCCAACTTCCGAAATCGGGATCCGACCCTGATATCAATAAAGTCCACTCTTGGTCAAACTTTCCAAATTTCTCAAATTTTCAACTTCCGCCAAATCACGTCGAAACTACCTACGGACTCCAAATCAACATCCGGACATGCTCCTAAGTCAAAAATCACCCTAAAGACCTATTAGAACCGTCAAAACTTCATTTCGGAGTCATGTTCACACAAGTCAAACTATGGTCAACTCCTACGACTTAAACTTCCAACTTAGAGGCTATGTGTCCTATTTCACTCCGAAAATCACCCAAAACCAAAACCAAACACCCCGGCGAGTCATGTAACTACAACATAACACAGAGGAAGCATAAATTAGGGAATCAGGGCTAAAATACTCAAAACGAGCGGCCGGGTCGTTATAATTTGTAATGACCTGACCGGTCATTTTGAGATCTAGCACGTCGTTTGGAGGTTTGAGGCCTTGGGTAGCATCACTTCATGTGCTACGACTTATATGCGAGGTCGAAATTGAATTTTGGGAAGTTCAGAGTTGATTTGGAAAGAAAATTCTAATTTCGGAAGCTTTAAGTTGGAAGAATTGACTAAGGTTTGACTTTTAAGTAAACGACCTCGGAATCGCGGTTTGAAGGTTCCAACAGGTTTATATGATTATTTTGGTCTTAGAAACGTGTTCAGATGTTGATTTGGAGGTCCGTAGGTCATTTCGGCATCAATTGGCGAAAGTTGGAAATTTGATGATTTTTCGGAAGTTTGACCGGGAGTGGACTTTTTGATATCGGGGTCGGATTCCAATTTCGGAAGTGGGAGTAGGTCTATAATGTCAACTATGACTTGTGTGAAAAATTTGAGTTCAATCATACTTGATTTGATGGGTTTCAGCGACGAATGTAGAAGTTTGAAGTTTTAAAGTTTATCAGGCTTGAATCGATGCGCAAATTGGTATTTTTAGTGTTGTTTGATGTGATTTAAAGGATCGACTAAATTTGTATGATGTTTTAGGACTGTTTGATATATTTGGTCGAGGTCCCGGGGGGCCTTGGGTTGATTCCGGATGGTTAACATATCAAAAGTTGAAGTTGTGATATTGCTGAAGATTGGGCTCTGCTGGTGTAACCACACCTACGGAGCTTTGATCGCAGGTGCGAGCTCCCAGGACCGGGATGGGTTACACAGATACAGAGGAAAGGACTGGGGGACTATGGAGCACAGATGCGGCAGGAATTCCCCAGGTGCGGACTCGCACCTGCGCTTGTAGGGTCGCAGAAGCGAAAGCAGGGGTGATGAGGCTGGTCCGCAGAAGCGGGTTCGTTCGCGCAGAAGCGGGGACCTGACCGAAGAAGCGGTTGGGCGGCTTAGTGAACTCCGCAGATGCGAAGATCGGACCACAAATGCGGTGTCGCAGAAGTGGCTCATGTGGCCGCAGAAGCGAAAGAACCCTGGACAGTAAGGTTTTTATAAAAACGGGATTTGACTCATTTTCTTCCATTTTCACTTGGTTGGGCGATTTTGGAGAGCTTCAAGGTGATATATTCATCAAGCAACACAAGATAAGTGATTCCCACCTATTACAAGTTAAATACATGGGTTGTATAGGGATTTAAACATGGAAATTAGTAGAAATTGTGGGATTTTTTGTAGAAAATCTAGAATTTGATTTTTTTTTTTTAATTTGACCACGAAATTGGACATAGAATTTGGAATAGTTTATGTATTTTAGTTCGTGGTGTTATCGATAAAGTTTATCTTTGAAAATTTTCGGAATCCGGGCACCCGAGGGTTGATTTTTATAAACTTTTCGAGCGTAGTTGGGAATTGTTTAAATTGATTAATTATGGGTATTAAAGTATATTTTGACTAGTTTACGCGTTGTTTGAATAGTTTGGATCGACAGGCATGGGTTTGAGGTGTTGGAGAGGCCTTGGAGCCGGTTTTGAAACTTCGGAGCGAGGTAAGTATTCTATCTAACTCTGTGAGGGGGAAACTATCCCTAGGTGATGTATTTGTTATGTGTTACTTGTTGCGGGGGCTACATGCGCACCAAGTGACGAGAGTCCGTGCGTAGCTATATTCATGTTATGTCCGGGTAGACTTAGGTTCCCGCCATGCTATAACTGTACTATTCGAGTTGTTGCTTGCCTATTAAATTCTTTTATTTTATGTTGCGACTTGAAGCTAGACTTGTGTAGAGTGATAGACTTGCTATTGTAGAGATTCGACGGGCTTCATGATTAGCCACGAGATGATTGTATTCCTCTTACGAATTTCTCTCCCGTTATGTGCTCTCATCGAAAGGTTTCCCTTAAAAAATTTATAACTCACACGTCTATTCGTGAGTGGGGTCAAGAACCCGTCAAAGCTTCTTATTCTAGTGGGATCGAGCCATTCACCTCGGCAGGATAGATACATCTATGGTTCATGTCATTCGACCCTCGGCAGTGCGCATACTATGATGGATCGGGCCATACGCCTCAGCAGGATTTATGTACCACACTCTCATGGGAGTGAGCCATTCGCATCGGCAAACAAAATAGATGTATATATGGTTTGGCAATGTTATGATGGATCTGGCCGTACGCCTCGGCATTTCAATAAAATACTCTTATGAAATCGTGCGTAATAATTAGCAAGAAGCCAGCATATCTGCGAGCTTTTCCTCATTGAACTGTGACGACCTATCTGGTAGCTGAGAGTTTGAGTTATTGCGGAGAGGGGGACTGTACCACGTATTATACTTGTTACTTCATTTATTTTCTCTGTTTCGCATCTATTTACTTCGATTGTATCAAACTTATTGGACCACTAGTAAGTGTTGATGACGGCCCCTCGTCACTACTTCTCTAGGGTTAGGCTAGATACTTATTGGGTACGCGTTGATTTACATATTCATACTACACTTGTTGCATTTTTTGTGCAGGTGCTTGTATGTCTGGTGGTCTTTTGGGCGCAGAGGCGCGGCCATTGCAGGGACTTTACCATGAGCTGCATTTCACGTTCCGATCCACAGCCTGCAGAGTCTCTATCAAAGTTATTTATATTTCCTGTCTAATTTGTATTTCAGACAAACTTCGTATTTAATTATATTTCCTAGTTGATGCTCATGCACTTGTGACACCGAGTTTTGGGGGTTCCTACGGTTGTTCATTATTGTAGTTCGTATAAAAATTACCCTTTACCCTGTAAATTCTATTTCATACTATCTAATTAATGAAAATTATGATTTTAAAGTACTAGAATGAATAATTAAATTGATAAATCACTGTTGGCTTGCCTGACGGCAGTATTAGGCACCATCACAACATATAGTGTATTTTAGGTCGTGACATAATTATTGTGTTACCATAAACTAGAATAGTTCACATACTTGTTCTCTACTCCCATTGTAATGTATTCTACATGAATTTGACTTCTCTTTTTATTGTAATAAATTTTTTTATTTACTTTTATTATTTTATTCTATTGCATAGATTAATATCTAAATATATAATATTTTTCAGTATTAATTATTTATTGTCTTTATTTTATTTATTAACTTATTTCAAATTATAATTTTCTCACATTATCTCTAACCCCTATTTCCACATTATTTTTTCAACTATAAAATTTTATATAATTTTTTTACTTAGTGTCTAATCTAATAATCGACACAAAAAAACAAGAGCATCAGCTCATTTTTTCTTATACTTCACCAAAATTTCGAGATACTTTTTCATCCCTGGAGTTTTCTTTTCATATTCAAAAGCTTGAATAAGATTTAATTTGTTTATCTTTCAATTCAAAAGCTTAGAAAAGAATTGAGTTGATTTGGTTTAAGAAAATAAATAGAATTCCGGGCTTGCAGGGACATGACAATTTTCTAAACTGATAATTCTCTTGCCTAAGACTATATTAGAAGCCTTTAACTCCGAGATTTCTCCTTTAAGATTATGAATCTCATTTTTTAAAATCTTGAACAGTAGTTGGTCTATCAATGGCCTGGGATTTTTCTCTTAAAAATAATTCCCAAAAGAATTATGCTACTGTGGCTAAGAAAATCCTTGCCATAATAAAATATGTATTAAAATTCTAGACTGATTTATATAATCATAAGTTTTTAATAAAAACGGATTGCCAAGCAACAAGATTTATCTTTAATAAAGATTGCAAACATGATGTTTCTAAACAGATGTTTGCAAGATGGCAACCCTTGTTAGCTCCATTTGATTTTGAAATTATTTATAAAAAGGGGACAGATAATAGTCTTCCTGACTTTCTTACTAGAGAATTTTTGAATTAATAATTCTTTTAATCTTTTGACAGGCTATGAGACTTGCATATAGGCCACAATTTTTTCTAATGAATATCATTAGGAAGCAAACTACTGTTAAAAATAGTAGGATGGAAGAACATGATATGCCTCAATAATTAGACCTTCTTAATAAATGGACGATTCCTAAAAGCCAACCTAAGGTTATATACCAACTAGGTACCTTGAAAAATTAGGTTTAAAACAAGTAGTTAAAACTACTGAAGAGATTATCACAGTAGATAATGATCATGCTACTTTTAGATTATTATTTGAAAATGATTTAACCCCTTATAGGGAAACTCATAGATTTTTGCATATTGGCTTAATACAAGTTGCCTTCAAGCCACTTGTGTTAAGAGGCCTACCTGAAAGCTTCATAGCAGCTCTTAGAGACGACAGAAACTAAAACTGAAAAAAGTCCCTTATAAAGACAGTATAAATCAGTTTGGCCTACGGCCCTGTATATTTTAATGCATACCCTAACTTACAGATTTCTTTGAGTGATGAGAACTCGTTAGATGCATTTATATTGAGTATTAAACTTCATGGTTATGATTATATGCCAGGAACAGAAGTTTATATGTATCTTTATTATGAGCTTTTATATACTTTAAACTCTATGTGCAAAATTATGAATTTTAAAAATGAAAATATTTTAATAGAAACTAATTTTGGTAAGTCTAAGGTTACTACCAGAAGACCTATTAAGTGGAATGAAATAGATTTTCCCAAAGATTGGGTTTTTGGCAATAGCTCCTCGAAATAACATTAACAGTGAAATCATAGAAGTCGAACAAACTTCTGATAGAACTGTTAAGATCAGGTTTAATAAACCCGATCAGGCTGATAATATCAATTATTCATCTAGATTGACTAGATCAAATTCCTCTTATATTTCACCTGTTGATCATACTGTAGATTTTCCGTCAAGAGCATCTACATCCCAAATTAGAAAAAAGAATAAAGTAGATGTCAAAAAAATTTGTACTGATAATATTACTAGTGTCATTCCTGATCCAACTGAATTTGAAATGGATTTTTCCAATGGTTTAAATGGATAGAAACCAAATAGATTTTAGTCCGGGTTCACCGGCGAGAAAAATAATTTCTGAAGAATTTAAAAAACCTAGATGGAAACTTTTCAGAAATTGATTTTTTGATAATTTTGATAAGAAATTAATAAAATTCTTTCAAGATGATTTTTATAATGATATTAGTAGTCACAATAAGATAATTGCTTTTGTGTCATGGTTATGTCTAAATATGTTATGGTTGTATTTCCATGCTAGAAAGAGATTATAAACTCAATAGTGGTGAAATTACTAGATCCGTATTTTTCCCACTAACATCTTTCCAAATGGGAGAAAAGGATAAGGATATTTCCTCTGCCATAGGAAGATTCTGATTTTCTTCCTCGTCCCCTCCCTCGAGGAAGCCTATATGCAGATCTCATAGTCTTTCAAAAGATTAAAAGAATTATTAATTCAAAAATTCTCTAGTAAGAAAGTCAGGGTGACTAAATCAAATGGAGCTAACAAGGCTTGCCATCTTGCAAACATCTGTTTAAAAATATCATGTTTATAATCTTTATTAAAGATAAATCTTGTTGCTTGAAAATCAGTTTTTATTATAAATTTTTAATTATATAAATCAGTCTGGAATTTTAATACACATTTTACTATGGCAAGGATTTCCGTAGCTACAGTAGCATAATTCTTTTGGGAATTATTCCATTTTCCCGAATAGATTTGAACAAGATATTCTCGTCTATCAGTTGGAGAACATTATTTTAATATTCCACCAAATCCAATCTGTGAGGCATCAGTTTCAACTACTTTTTCCCAACTTGGATTAGCAAGTGTAAGACATGGAACATTATTAACCTTCTGCATAATTAGTCTGACTGCTGTAGTATGATTATCAGTCCAGGCTTTCGGATTTTTCTTCAATCTTTCATAAAGAATTGAAGTATCCTTTAGCTAGGTCCTATATGAAGGGAGAAATATAATTAAGGCTTCCTAGAAACCTTTGTAGCTAAGTCTTATCAGTTATGACATCTGGGAATTTGAATGCAAATTCAATGCTCCTTTGGATCAGAACTAAATATTATGACCTAAGAATCTTATATTAGTCTGAAAATGAGTCATTTTTGGTTTAGAGATAACTAAACCATTTTGAATTATGATTTTTTTTAAAAGATCCAAATGTTTAAAATGGATCTCAATATTTTTTGAAAATACTAAAATATCATCAATATAAACAATTATACAATTTGTATAAGGCATGAAAATATCATTCATAATTTTCTGAAATTCAGAAGGGGCATTTTTTAAACCAAATGGTATAACATTTCATTCATATTAACCCATTGGGACATTGAAAGCAGTTTTATATCTATCTAACTCAGTTATCGGAATTTGCCAATAACCAGATTTCAAATTAAATTTTGAAAATATTAAGGCATCATATAATCTATCTAATAAATCTTTTTTATTAGGGATTGGATATCTTATCTATTTTAAAGCCTTATTAAGGGGTTTATAATTAATAACTAACCTTGGAACTCCTCGTTCCTGTTCAGCATGTTTATTAGCTTAAAAAGCAGTACAAGACCATTTAGACCTTAAAGGTCTTATAAGACCTTTCTGCAGCAAAGAATCTATTTCTTTTTTGCATAATTCCAAATATTCTGAATTCATTTGGCAAAGTCTAGCTTTAGTAGGAATATTATCCTCCGAATTCTTCTTCATAAGGAAGGCTAACTATGTGCTTTAGCCTATTTCAAAATTGATTTGGAAGGTCGCCACAAATTTGTAAAGCAAATTGATTCTTTAATAAATTAATTTTTTCAATAAGTTTAAATATTTTTAAATCCTGTTCAATTGTAAGACTGCAAATCTCATTTTTTTAAAAATCAATTTGTCTAGTTTTTGCAATAATATTATTTGAAATGATCTCATTCAAAAATCTTTGGACTGGTTGAGTTATAAACTCGAAAGTAATTGCTTTTTCACTAAAAGTTTCTGTAAAACTATGAGTGTCCCAATTAGTAAAAGGAATTATGTGGTGAAAAAATAGGACTCCTAATATTATGTCTTGGTGAATATCTTTTACTAAAACAAAACTTTCTGGTACACAGACATTATTCTGACAAATATAAGCATTAGGTATTTTATAAGAAATACTCATTTGGTGACCACTGGTATTTTTTAATCTATGAGTAGTCTTATGAAAATATCTTGAAGGTATTACTCCTTATTTAATACAATTTAGATCAGCACCACTATCAAATAAAGCAACAAACTCTTTTTTGAAATTATAATCTATTAAAAGAGTAACTTTTATTAAAAAATTTTGAGTAGTAAATAATTAAAATTTTTGTAAAAACTCATTATCAGCCATATTGATTGCTCCTAGAAAATCATCTTTCACCCTACTTTTTGAGGTACTAGCATCAAAACCTTCTTCAGTAATATTAGTACTGAATTCCTGGCTTGTAGGGACATGAGAATTTTCTAATCTGATAATTCTCTTGCCTAAGGCTATATTAGAAGCCTTTAAGTTCGAGATTTCTCCTTTGATATTATAAATCTCATTTTTTTTAATCTTGAACAGTAGTTGACCTATCAAAGACCTGGGATTTTTTTCATAAAATTCTTTTAATCTCAGACATTGTATATGATCCCTTATGAGAAGGAATTTGTTCAATCTCAGGACTTTTAGGAATATTATCCTTAATATTGTCCATCTGATTAATAATCTGGGAAGTATATTGGGGATCCGTCTCATATTTTGGACTACAGCACGGTTCAGTTGGATGATGATTTGACCTATGATGTGGAGCCAGTGGCGATTTTGGGTCGTCAGGTTCGGAAGTTGAGGTCCAAGGATACAGCTTCAGTGAAAGTGCAGTGGAGAGGTCGGCCCGTGGAAGAGGCTATCTGGGAAACCGAGCGGGAGATGCGGAGCAGATATCCTCACCTATTTGAGGCTTCAGATATGTTTCTTGACTCGTTCGAGGACGAACGTTTATTTTAGAGGTGGAGAATGTGACGACCAGTTGTGCCGGAGAAGCATATTTGATACTAGTCGCTTAGATTTTTGCTTGTTTTAAACGCAATTTCCTTTTTGTAATTATGTAGGTTTTTCTCTTTCTATTTACTTAATATGCAAACTCGCTCCAAGCCGAGTCAGTGTTGGGATTGGGTTGGTTGATCGCCCAAAAAATGATTCTTATCCCATCTGTCAGGTTTGTATGTACCCACGCTCCTGTTTATTATTTTCTAGAACCTCAGGAACTATCCTTTCCGGCTGCCCCCTCCCCCCC
>MCJB01032214.1:37136-79437 GCA_002018475.1 Nicotiana obtusifolia | reverse complement strand
CATCAGGTTCGGAAGTTGAGGTCAAAGGATATAGCTTCAGTGAAAGTGCAGTGGAGAGCTCGGCCCGTGGAGGAGGCTACCTGGGAAACCGAGCGGGAGATGCGGAGCAGATATCCTCACCTATTTGAGGCTTCAGGTATGTTTCTTGACTCGTTCGAGTACGAACGTTTGTTTTAGAGGTGGAGAATGTGACGACCTGTTGTGCCGGAGAAGCATATTTGATACTAGTCGCTTAGATTTTTGCTTGTTTTAAACGCATTTTTCTTTTTGTAATTATGTAAAAGAGCAAAAAGGCATCGCAAAGCAGGTTATGCTATCGCAAAACCCATATGCGAGCAGCATATCTCACACTGAGATCGCAGACCAAGACAGATTTCTGGGCAAGGATCGACGTCAGAAATGCGGTCTCATATGCGGTCTCATTTCTACAATGCGAGCCGCATATCTCACACTGAGATCGCAGACCAAGACAGATTTATGGGCAAAGATCGACGTTAGAAATGCGGTCTCATATGCGGTGACATATCTACAATGTGGACCGCAAACCATACCTCAGACTGAATGCGGTGAAGGCTAGGGTTACAATCTGCGATGGACATTTCAAAAATGCGGACCGCATGTCTGTTATGCGACAGAAATGCGGTCGCATATTAAACCTGAAAGGGGCGTTTTGTCCCGATTTTTTTGACCCTCTATAAATAGAAACCAGTAACCATTGGCTATGTAAAAACCTACTGTCGTTACCATCTTAGAAACATCTCCAAAACGCCCTTAAATCACAGCAAAATCAGCCTCGAAGATATGTCCAAATGAGACTTGCTTGGACAGATTCTTAAAATGGGGGTTTCGGCCATTTTAACATATTTGGAGCTATGAAGCTCGGATTGAAGCGAATTTTGGGGCGACTTTCACGAGATTTTCAAGGGAAACATCGGGGTAAGTGTTCTTAACTCAATTTTTGGTCAAATTACCACAGTATATCGCTATTTTTAATATTTAATTGGTGATTTAAGTTGGAAAAATTATGAAAAGCCTTAAGTTTAGATTTAAGATTTGGATGTCGATCCAATGTCGGAATTCGATAACTTTTGTATGGTTGAACTCGTTGGGAGATAAGGAACTCGTTGATGTGAAAATTTCTGAGCTTCGAGAAGTGGGCCCGGGGTTCAGGTTTTGCTAATTTCAGAATTTCTTGGTATTTCTCGATTGTTTTCACTTGGGCTTTGTCCCCTCAGCATATTGTGACATATTCATTCTGATTTTGGGTATATTCGACGCGCGTGGAGGCCAATTCGAGGGGCAAGGGCGTCGCGGGCTAGGGATTTAGCCGGTTCGAGGTGAGTAGTGATTGTAAATGATGTTCTGAGGGTTTGAAACCCCGGATTGTACATCGTAGTGCTATATTGAGGTGAGACACGCACTCGATGATGAGCGTGGGGTCGTTTAGTACAGGGGATTTGTGACTTGGTCCGTCCCGAATGATATTTTTACCGCGTATTCGACTGAAATTTATTTGTTATCATCATGATTTGGGCTGATTGCCATATTTGGGCTTTGTGCCAATTATTTGAATCCTTTGGGGATTTTTAGCACTGTTTCCTCACTATTTTGACTTATTACTTGAACTCAGTCATGCTGTTTTTCACTGTTTTACAACTCAGTCACTTTTACTCAGTTTTGAGACTTAATTAATATTTTAATGATGTTTTTGGGCTAAGAACTATTGTTTTACTATGCCCGAGGGGCTTGTGATGACTTTCTGACTGAGTGCGGCCGAGGGCCAGATGTGAGGATATACTAAGTGATATGAGGCCGAGGGCCTGAGATACTTTATATATGCCACGAGGTGGCTTGAATGATATGAGGCCGAGGTCCTAGATTTGATGCCACGAGGTGGCTTGATATTGTGCTTGGGCCGTAAGGGGCCCCTCCCGGAGTCTGTACACCCCCAGTGAGCGCGGGTACCCATTGTGATGTGAGATGTAGCCCGAGGGGCTGATATTGTACTATGTGATAGCCCGAAGGGCTGATACTGTTCCCTGTGATAGCCCGAGGGGCTGGTATTGTTCTGAGATTTGAGCCCGAGGGGCTGGTACTGTTCTGTGATGTTGCCCGAGGGGAGGATTTGTTGATACTAAGCCCGAGGGGCTATCTTGTATTTTTCTTTTACTTCACATTATTTACCTGAAAAATTATATGTTTTACCTGTTGGAAGGAGATTCTACTTGATTTCTCACGGATTTACTGTTTTCAAATGATGTTCTACTGCTTCATTATAGAATGCCTTGTGCTTTACGTGCTTTTCTTACTTTCAGTCGTTATTTATATTTATTACTCACTGAGTCGGAGTACTCACATTACTTCCTGCACCATGCGTGCAGATTCAGGCGTTGCTGGTTCCGCTCCGGAGTGCTGACACCTCCCGTCCAGGCGGTGATTCCGAGACTACGAGGTAGCTGGTTGTGTCCGCAGCCCCGTATCTCTCTTATCTTGTTGTTCCCATGCTCTTTAAACAGTTGTGCCAGATATTGTATTTAGTATACTTGTATCAGGATCCATAGTTGCTCATGACTTGTGATACCCCAGTTTGGGCTGTGTCGGGATGGTTTCTATAGCTACATTTCTGCGAATTATTGCTATTAAATCATGCTTATATTGTTTTCATGTTAATTAACTGCTTAAAATGAGATTTCATTTGAATTGGCTGGCCTTGTCTTCACGAGAGGCGCCATCACGATCGGGTTCGGGGTTAGGTTTGTGACATTCGTAGGTTGATTTGTGTTGATTTGCCAAAATTTGACAATTTAAAGTTGAAAACTTTGAACGAAGATTGGCTTTTAGATATCGAACTCTTATTTTGATTTTGGGACTTGGAATAGGTCCGTTATGGCATTTAAAACTTGTTTGCAAAATTTGGTGTCGTTTGGAGTTGATTTGATAGGTTTCGGACACTTAGTTGTAATTCTAGAAGTTCTTGAAAATTCCTTTGAAAATCATGCATTTGTGTTCGCTGTAGTTTTAGATTTTTAATTGCGTTTTGATCACGCGAGCGAGTACCTATGATGTTTTTAGACTTGTGTGTATATTTGGTTGGAATCTCGAGGGCTCGAACGAACACGTTTCGTAAGTGTTTGGACTGAAAATTTGCAGAAAGTGATGTCTGGTGCTATAGTGTCACAAATGCGAACACCAAGCTCACATTTGCAAAGGCGACAGGTGATGGGCAGCTGTCGCAAATGCGTGAGCATATTTTGGTCATGTTCGCAATTGCGAACTAATTTTTCCACTTTTGCGATACTACCCAGTTCACAATTGCGAAGACTCTATCGCAATTGCGATATATATTGAGTATGTCAAGGTTCGCAAATGCGAACCCTGTGTCTCAAATACAACATCTGCAGCTGGTTAAAGGGTTGGGAGACAGAATTTTTGAACTCATTCTCACATTTTTGAACCCTAGACTCGGTAGGAGGTCATTTGGGGAGGAGATTTTCACCTACAAACCTTGGGTAAGTGATTCTAATCTATTTTAAATCATATTCCATCAGCATATCTTAGATTTTAACATCAAAATCATGTGAATCAAAGTAGAAATTTGTGAAACTTTGTCAAATTTTTGAAAAATAAGAAAAATTTAAGTATTGAGAGTCGGTTTGGACTTGGATTTTGAAACTAATCACATATATGAACTCGTGGAGTCATAGGTAGACGAAATCTACCATTGGGCTTGGGTTTTGACCGAGCGAGCCCCGGGTTGACTTTTGTTGACATTTTGGAAAAAGTGTAAAGATCCTATCTTTATCTATTGTAATTGAATTTCCTAGCATTGTTTGATGATATTGAGTCGATTTTGGTTAGATTTGAGCCGTGTGGAGGCGGATTTTAAGGGAAAAGCTATTTTCGAGTGTTGAATTGGCCTGGTTTAGGTAAGTGTCTTGCCTAACTTTGTGTGGGGAACTACCACTTAGGATTGGTATTATTTGATTCAATTGTGCTAAGTAAAATCTGTGGACGCAAGGTGACGAGTGGGTACACGAGTTGTATGTAGTATTTGACCGGTTTAGGCTACTTAGACTATTTTCATGTTTTAATTGAAATGCCATATTATATTCTAAATTCTCATAGTCAAATTATCCTTAATTGTGTTAGACTATCCTTAAATGCCTTAGTTAACTTGTTTAGTATTTGTTCTACATCCTACTTGCTAAAGTGGTCCCATGCTTTAGTTGAACTTCTTGTCTCATTTATTGTTACATGATATCTCTTCACTGTTAATTATCATTGTTGAAGTTATTGTTCGTGTTATCTCTTTCCATATTGATTTTCATTACTTGAATTAATTGTTCAGGTTATCCCTTTACTTGTTGATTTCCATTATTTTAGACTTGCTATTGAATATTATCTCTTTTATTGTAAAGTTAGTCTTATCTAATATTGTGTTTATATATTATTTCTCTCATTGTTGAGTTATTTGGTGATGAAGTTGTGGAAGTCGTTAATATGTTGAGGCGATGCTGGTTATTGTTGAAACGTCTATCTTATTGAGCATTTTTCATCCATTGTTGTTGTTGATATTCTCGTATATGTTGTGGTGGAGCCATGGGCTACTGTTGTGAAAACATTGATATTGTTGTTATTGGAAAGTTTTGATATATGGGCAATTGTGGTGCGAATTGTTATTGTGATGTGATATTGATGCGCATGTGGCGGTATAAGGCTTGGGGTTGATGTGCATGCGGGGTAAAAGGTGGAACTTATGTGCGTGTTGCTTGTAGGGGAACTACGTGAAGCTACGCGGCATCATAAGGTAGACTAAAGTGCATGTAGCTATTTCGGAAAAACTATTTTCAAAACCTACTTTCAAATGTAAAGCTCACGCGGCGATATAAAAAAATATTGTGACTGAAATTGAGAAAAGTGAATACGAGGCGGTACCTCGATTGTGATTCTTGATTATACGAGGGGGTACCACGATTTTGATTCATTATACCTGAGGCAGTACCTCGTTTTGGTTCTTGTTGTTATTTTATGTTGCAAAATGTGTTGGTAGGAATGTATCTTGTCGTTCACTCTTAATTGTTCTAGCAATTATGGTCTGTACATGATCATTGTAGCTCTTTAGTTGCTTTTATGATATTTCCGTTGTTGGTTTCCGATACTAGTTCATGTTATTATCTTATTTTCATTTCAGTTGTTCTTCATTTTCCTTTATATATTTGTATCACATTTTTATACTGTTTATTTATATTGTAGTAGGTGTCTTGATCTGGCCTCGTCATTACTCTACTGAGGTTAGGCTTGATACTTACTGGGTACCGTTGTGTACTCATACTACGCTTCTGCACATCTTTTTGTGCAGATCCAGTTACTTCTACTCGTGTCGGTCGTTAGAGGTTGTTGTAGCTGCGGCTTGTGAGACTTCAAGGTATACATGTTCCACGTCCGCAGGCCTCGGAGTCACCTTCCATATTTTACTTCCTCTTGCATTTTTCTTTCGGACAGTGATGTAGTAGTACTCTAGTTGTATTTAGCAAAGCTTATGACTCAGTTCCACCGTTTTTGGGGTGTGTATTGTGAGATTCTATTTTCGGAAGGTTTTTATCTATTATTCAGTTGTGTTCAGTAACTTGTTAATTTATATCTGTAAGTTATTATTATTTGTTAGGCTTACCTAGTCGTATAGACTAGGTGCAATCACCGTTTCATTTTATATGGTACTATTTTTTTGTTCGTTCAAAAAAGAAGGAGATATAAATTGAAATATCTTTAACTATAAATTTCTCATTTTATTCTTATTAACATACATTTATAATATAAAATTACAAATTCTAAGGATACTTTTAATGTGTGTATTTTTATTAAAATGTAAATTATAAAATGAATTACAATATAATCTAGAATTCTATGTAATCTGTAGTATAGGTAGGAATGTCAAATTGGCGAGTTGGGTTGATTTTGGACAGACCAAAATCGGTTGAGCCAATAAATTTGGGTCTTAGCCTGTCCAACCTACCTAACTCTTACTAAACTTTAATAAATATGTGTTAAGAAAGTATATTATATTTACTAAATTAGATTTTATTTTTCTTTTGTTATAGTCATATATAACATATCAAACAAAAAAAATTATTTCTAAGATATTTTAGCAAAGCTACTCATGTTAATTTGGACAAAAATCAGCCCAACTTTAAATGAATTGAGATGAGTTGGGTCAAAATGGCCATAATTCAATAAATGAGTTAGTCAATAACTAGCCCAACCTTGAGTAGATCATTTGGGCTTGGGCCAACTTTGACAGGCCTAAATATAGGATTAGATAACAGTAATCTCAAGCTCTCTATGTATAATTTGTTTCAGAGCAACAAGTTTCACACAACCACTAAATCTTGAAGATTAATTATGAAGATTACCAAAGCAATGGTTATAGTCATCTTCTTCCTTGTTTTCTCTGCATGCTCTAGTTTAGGTGAATCTCCATTTAAAGGGACTTAATTATCATATTAAATGTAACTATTAAAAACATCTCTATCTTCACAAAGTAGGAGTAAGATCTACATATATACTATCCGCACCAGATTTCACTTATAGGATTACACTAAATTTGTTATTGTTGCCATAAATTAAAGGGACTTAACTAGTATTTCTTCCATTTTATTTATGTGGTATCTATATCTATATTACTACCTTCATCTTAATTTATGTAGTAGTGTCTGACTAGGCACGAGTGTTAAAAAAATAATTTTAAAATTTATAATCTAAAATAAATTATATATAATTTTGTTGCTATAAATTATCTCATTAAAGATAAAATAAAAAATTTAAAGTTAATTAGTTTTTAAAAAAAAAATGATTTTTTTTTAATTGACGAACAAAAAAAGTTAATATATAAATTGAGATAGAAGAAGTAATTCATTCGGGAAAGCGTAACAAATTTCCATATTTGAAATATTTTAAGATTTTTTTTTGTTGTTATTTTAAACTCCATGTCTAATCAAGTTAGCAGCATAACGGAGGAGTACAATTTACTAGGTTTAACATGTGCTATATCCAGCCGCTCACTTACAAATCACAACTTTCTCCAAAATTTCAACTTTCACAGAACACATCGTCAAAAACCATGACAACCCCACCACGTCCTCGGAGAAAGCCCATCTCCACCGCGAACCACCGCAGAAACTCCCCTAAATCACCGGAAAACCCAATACCCATCACCAAAGCAATCTCAAAAACCCCAGAAACTCACAGAGTTTTCACCGAAAATGACGAAATTCAACTCCTCAAAACCCTCACAGAATCCCCAAACAACTCTCAATTCACCTCTAAAGGCTATTTCACAGAGATCCAGATCGCAAAAAAGCTGAAAAGACTTAAAGAAAAGTACCACAAGTTCGCTAGATCCAAATCCCTTATAAAGACCCCACATGATCAAAAGATTTACGAAATTGCTCGCCAGATTTGGGGCAGAAACGCTGCTAAGGGAAAAGAAAAAGAACCAGTGGTAGAATTGCATGGAAGTCGTGAAGAAGAAGTGAATTTGGAGGAGTTCCCTTTTTTGGTAAGTGAAATGATGAGCATTTTTGGGAGAAATGAGTATTGTAAAGAAGGGTTGAGGAGATTGGGAAAGGAGAAGTTGAAGAGAATGAATGAAAAGTGGATGGAGTTGAGATTGGAAGAAGCTGAAATTATGGTGAAAAAGGCGAAGTTGTATCATCAACATTTGAAGTTGGTTGTTGAATGTTCTAAGGGGACTGACAATGAGGCGAATTGAGGAAACTGGAAGGGTTTGATTTTCAACTCTGGAAAATGGTAGTCCTTTTTAGTAAAAGAAGGATTTTTTAGGGTAGGCCTGTTGTAAAATTGATGTAATTGGTAAAATTGCAGCTTATTAGAAATGCTGTTGTAACATACTGTGCTTTTCGATTATCACTGTTGTAACTTAATTATTCTAATGGATAACTTTCTTTTCTGTTAGTATTTGTTTTTAGGGTGGTGTTGATTTATAGTCCTTGATGTTTGTGAAACGGAGAATGGATGAGTATAATCTCTAGGTGTCAATGGCAAGCTCTTATCAGAGATCAATCCGAGTCTAATCTCAACTCAGTTCGATCAATATTACTTATATGGGTTTCTAAAGATTGGGCAAGGAAGGTGAAGGGAGTTCAAAATTCATAAGATTAAGAAACAGCAGAAGCCCATCTAACTAGAGGAGCCACTTCACGATTAGGCCAGTTATGGCAAAGAGACCTTATTTGGGGATTCTTGGCCAAGGAAATTAGATAGATCACTAATGAAACGGCAGCACCTCAGCACAAGCACTTCTATGTTTCTTCCAGCAAATGATTAATTTCCACTGCGTTAAAATCTACAAGAAAACAAGGTAACATAATCTAATAAACAAAATACGTCATGTTAGACTAATTGTTTTCTCGAAATTGGCAGATAAAATGGCCCTCTACATTTCATCTACACATCTAAGACTTTAAGAAATCATTTCCTACAAACTCATTACCTCAATAATATGGTCCATATTGAGAAACTTAAATACAGAGATTGAGTCAAACTATTGATCTAACTACTTTCCCTACAACGTTGCTGCTATCTGAAATAATTTGGATCATATCAAACATCTGAAATAAAGAGATTGGAGCTGATCCATTCTCAACCTAATTAACTTACTCAGCCCCAATCCCATATTCAATCCCTATCTCTAAATACTGCTTTCTTGAAATGAAATGTTTCAACAAGCCACAAACAATCACATGTATTAATTAAAAGCAACATATTCCTTTAAGAAGTCAGAACTATACAATTCCTGAATCAAACAAATGGTAGTGGGTAAAAATCCAATGTGAGAAGATGCCCAATAAAAACATTTGACATCAAAATCATATAAAAATAAACAAACATGCATCTTGACCAATACGTAGTAACTGACCAAGTAGATTCATTGCAAACAGGTCTTAGCTCACCCAGTAACATTCATGTGTAGCACCAATTCCAAGCACACAGATATAAACCTTGATCAATTCAAACATAGTACTTCAATACCTAAACTTCAAGGTGAAGAGCTAAGCATTACAGTACTTAACATCTTCAAAATCCAGACGTTTAACTAGACATCCATAAGCTATCATATCATTTCTAGCGGAAATGAACATTACATCAGTATATGATTTGATTACTTAGGAAAGAAACAAGAGACATGTTTCTTCACTTGGCAAGCATAGCTTGCTGAGCCTGGTTCTCTTGTTGTTGCTGATAGTTCAATGGCCTCCTAAAGAGCATGATGTGTGGCTCTGGTCGATGAATAGCATAGTGCACCCATCCTCTGCTCTGCTGAACTCCAATTGCACGCCACTCATTCTAGTTGTCAATCAAACAACGAACACATTGTAAACCACATGCAATAGCAGAAATCAAAATCCGTTCATTAACAGCAATAAAGCAGCACATAGCCACATCAACTCTCAAGTTTACACATAGCGCTAAATTACAATCTAATAGTAGTACAACACGATATCATTAATCTGATTTGCCTTCAAGTAATCAAACAAGAACACATTGTAAACCACATGCAATATCAGAAATCAAAATCTTCTCGTTAACAGTAAAAGAGCAGCACAAAGCCACATCTACTAATGAGTTTAGACAGAGAGCTAAATTACAATCTAATAGTACAACATGATATCATTATACTGATTTGCCTTCGAGTAATCAAACAAGAAGACACAATGTAAACCACATGCAATACAGAAAATCAAAATCATTCTGTTTGATTACATGAGGTAAAGCAGCACAAAATCACATCTACAGATGAGTTTTCACATAGTGCTAAATGGCAATCTAATCATACACACGATATCATCTATTTTAATCAGCATTCAAGTAATCAAACAAGATGAACACAACATAAACCGCACACACTACTAGAAAATCAAAATAAATTTGTTCGACTACATGAAACAAAGCAGCAGAAAGCCACATCTATTGATGAGTTTTCATTTGGTGCTAAACAATAATCTAATAGTACACACGAAATCATTTATTGTGATTAGCATTCGATTAATCATTTCAATTGAAGAAATTTCGAAATGAAAGCTCACAATATCGCTGATTATCATTTGCTAGTCATTTCTCCATTCGTAAATTTAAAAAAGTGAAAATGAGCACATGCAAAACCCTAGGGTTAAAGCAATCACTCACTTCAGAGAGAAGACGATTCTTCGGTAGCAATTTCGCTACATCAGGAGGAAGAACAACATGCCTGAAAAATACAAAATCCACGAAAACCACTACGAATTACAAAAATCATTACAAAAATAGATGGATAAACCAATATAAATTACTGCAAATTCAAACTGATTAAACAAAAATACCTGTACTCGTAGGTGTCATCGAAGTACTTCTCAGAATACTGGATCTGCCCCATTTCTCAGTTCAAAAATAACTGGAGAAAGTAGAATAACAAAAAACAATTGGTTTAAACAGATCTGTAATGAATGAAGAATCTGGAAAATTTTAAAAACCCTAATTTTCAGCTAGAAAAATGATGGAATCTTCTAGGGAATTACCTCTGCGTTTGTGATGGAGAATAGAGACGAAAGTGAGAAAATGGATGTAAAGTAAGGGCAAAGAACGAATTCTAATGCTTTATGACGTTTGCGGATTTAACAAATAAGCAAATATTCCTTTTATTGAGTGTTTAGAAGTGTTTTCAAAATGATAAAAGGGAAAAAAGGTTATATTTTTGAATTTCAAATTTTGAACGTTTCCCGCTTACACTAAAGATTGTGTCTAGATGTCCATACTGGGGAACTTCTAGCGTTTATAAGTTATTTTAGCACAAGGAAAAGATAAGTTATGTTTCCGATTAATTTTTTTTCTAAAATAATATTTATAGGAGTGTTAGGATAAATAAAAATTTGAATCATGATCTTAACATAAAAGATAAAACTACCTACTTACTCTAGTGAAGATTTTCAATAAATTATTTAGTTGAATCAGTTCTATATTCCTCTTAATTGTATAACAAAAATAATAAATTGCTTAGAGAAGGTATATGCTTGCAAATGGACGCCTAAAGTTAATCATTATTTTGTAAAAAATACCATATAATAAACTTAAAGGTTTTCAAAATATTTTACTGTTCATTACAATGTTCTTTTAGTCATATGCCCGTTGTGATAAGATATAGATAAAATAATATATATGAGATCTTTGATGGATCATTATGTTCTATTCAAATTGTTACCAATCACAAGAAATTATTTTCTCGTCATGTACCTACTTTAGAAAACAAATACATGATTTAACTTGATTTAACGGATAATTCTGGAAAACAATTATGTTGGGAAAAAGTTACATTAAGTTCCCGTTTGGCTAACATTAAGTTCCCGTTTGACTTTATTTTTTCAAAAAAAAAAAGTAAAAATATTATTTGTTTATGAAATAGGATAGTGTTTTGGGAAAGAAAATTCAAAAAATTTTAAGTTCTCAAAAATTAGTTTACAATTTTTGAGTGAATATTTTCTTCAACTCACAAAACAGTCAACTTTGCTTCAAATAAAATACATTGTCCAAACACAACTTCAACTTTCAAAATTTATTTTTCAACACAACTTTAAAAGCTATTTTTTCAAATTTCAATCAAATTTATGTCCAAACGCTAGCTAAATATTGTATAAGTGTTAATCGCTTTCAATTGAGCAAAAAACAACAGACTAAAACTCAGATGCATGTCTCTAGTCTATACCAATCAAATCGGCCCACCGGCTTTGCTCTGGAAAGAAGCCTTGTTCTAATCTTAGGAAACAATTTGTGAATATGGTTTGGTTTTGTAAGAGCTTTACACATACAACAAAGAAAGAGTGCTAATAATGATTAAAATAACAAATCAACTGTACTATGATAAGCTAAGGTGACTTTTCAATTGTTAATGTAGCAAAAATGGAGCCACTAGAGCAGCGTACTGGACCTTCTCATATAAGAGAATCAACACAACCCTTAAAAACAAGAGACACACTATCTAAATCCTGCGAGAGTATCTGTTGGCAACTTCCAAAACTGAGATGATCCAATTTTTCCGAACAATAGCTCCTATTAACAACTGATGTGTACATTCACATACCGACAGTTTTTTCCTGTATTGCCGAATCCAGCAAGCATAACAGATGACACTACACTATCCCCTATATACACCAAAACGGAACTTGAGAACTATACATCGTTTTGTCTTAGACGGGAAAATGGAACCCAATTTCCACAAAATATGTGCAGAACAAATCATGCCTCTAAAATTCAATTGCTTCTTCAGTAAAATGAAGGCCACCAAGGCCAACCACCATCACATCAAGAACCCCCAACCTGCTTCAGCAGCATAGACGTTCCAGAAAAAACCATCATCTGGTAGTTTTTTCGATAGTATTTCAGCTGCAAGGAGAATGATGCATAGGTTAACCAAAAACAACCCTAAAGGGGATAGATAGATAGATAGATTGATGGATGGATGGATGGAAGGTGTGCACGTATTTTTATATAAACTTATCAAGTTACCTGGTCTTCAGTGATCTTCTTAAAGCCAAATCTATTTGTCCAGATTGACTCTGCTTCTGCTGCTGAAGGAAGTACAAGATTTTCTACATTCAGGGACTGCAGAAGGTTTTCAATACAAGAAAACAAAGACTGAAAGTAGCCCTGCATGACAAACAAAATTAATTGAAACAAAATTATAAAACTGAAACGACAATGTATATCCTCACAAGGCAGGGTACACTAAATCAGACGCATTTTAAGCTTAAAATTTAAGTGTGAGTCACCTGTCCTTGACAATTAGAACTTGTCGCAACTAAAGGGAGTTCGGCTAATTCCTTCCCGAAAATACGAATAATGCCAGCAGAAACAACCAAAGAACTGCAAAGTTTGGAAAGTGATTCAGAATGTGTTACCAAATACTTATCTGGAGCAATGGTAAATTGATTTCTTACTTGACCAATAATATTGCGCAGAACATCCCTCCATAGTCTTGGTCCTTGAAATTCCTTCTGAGTATATCATGATATGTAAACAGAGTGAGGTCCAGGTTATGTGCACTAAATTAAGAGCATTCATAAGAGATGCAACAAAGAAAACCAGATGTTAAATAAACATTATTACTTACCCATATACCAAGTGTGGGATCAAATCTAGACGGCTAGTACTTGCATCAGCAATTGGGTCAAATCGATCCTATGCCACAAGACAATACAGATTATCAATTCACATGTATAATAAGTCTCACCAATTAGCGTGGAGACTACCCAACTCCCAAGTATACCACAACTAGCTACATCTAAAATGTACATCAAGTGAATAGGACTACAATTCAACTGGAGTTTTTCAAGTGAACTGCAAATACAGCATTGCACAGGGACAGAGTTGTTTGCAGATATGATAATCTGGGCTTCTAATACCACTAGACTTGTGAGGGCATTATGAATAGGATTATAACAATTTGTCACTGGTTTTGCTTGGGCAGCAATAAAGCTGGGATTAAATAAGTGACAGTATATCCTTTACCATTGTGTAAAACACTCCATAGTAAGCAGGGTCACAATAAGATTTAAATACTTTTAACAGGTATATTATACAAAAGATTAGTAGTAGGAAAAAAAAACTAAAGAAAGAAAACAGTAAAGAAACATGAATTTTTAAAATAAAAAATTGGTGTGAAGGGAAAGAGAAAGATTAGTAGTAGGAAAAAAAAACTAAAGAAAGAAAACAGTAAAGAAACATGAATTTTTAAAATAAAAAATTGGTGTGAAGGGAAAGAGAGCCGCAAGGCAAAGTTATAAAAATAATACTTTTCTAATAGGAAATCATTCGACTAACCTGATTGGAAAAAATTATTCCATGAATAGGGGGGTCATTAATACTTCAGAATTCAATCCTACGGACTCAAAAATCAAACTAAACAACTAGACTAAATTATGTCCTCTTTTTCATTCCCAATCATAAACCAACAACCCAAGGGATTAGTAGTTGAGGAGATAACAACTAGGATCCCCACATTGCTTTATGAATCAGGAGTTAGATTTTAGGTGTGATTATAGTTCTTTCAGAAATTATCACCTAGTAGCCAAACTTGACTTAATCCATATTCTAAATAAAGAAAGGGAAACTTATGAAACATAAACAAATAATAATCAAGCTGGGCAATGATAGCAGTGGGTCAAAACAAAGAACTGGTATAGAAACTGGTACCATTAAGGGAATGGACCAGAAACTGGTATTAGAAACAGTAGAAGATAAATCAAGCACTTGAAAAGTCTTGCAAATTGTGGGTCGAAACAAAGAACTTACTAAGAAGGAAAGAAAGTGACTTCTTCTCACTAACCTAAAAGGATATTTCAATTAAGCGTTAAAACATTGAAGAGAAATTCTCAAAGACAGAAAGCTTCATAAAGCTTAGAGAATAGGGATGGAAAAAGAAAAACAAAGCATTGCACTAGTATGATCAGAAATTTATTAATATAAGAATTTAGACATGCCAAAGCAAGCACACACCCTAAAAACAGGAACGATATCTCCGAGTTCAAAAAGGTTACTGATGCAATTATCCAGGAGCTTGGTTGCTTTCTTAGGTGGGGAGGGGTGGGGGAATTAACTTAATGCACAAAAGCATAATAACCTGCGACGATTCAAGTAAATGCCTAAAAGGACATAAAAGAGAAGAGGAACGTAATGGAAAAGGTAGTTGTATCTAATCTCAGAGGCAAAATGAGTTGTTAAAGATGCACAATTTGCAATTCTTAGCAAGAGGCCTCGTAGAGGTGATGCTGGTCTTCTTTTCCAACCAAGAAGTGGAGTAAGAAAGAAATTAGTAAAACGAACTCACATGGAAAATGGAAACAGCACCAGATAGCCAGACCCTTGTTTCTTCAGATGACATTTTCCCACTCAGCAACCGCCATTTAATGTCCACACTGGAGTCATTCTCTGAATCTTTTCTTTCGTTCTTCTCCTTCAAGACTTTGAACAGAGACTCTGGAATCTTCTGTTCTCCTTCTGCTACCAGCTTTTCCAGAGCAAAATGAATTCTACTACAGTCCGTGCAGCAAAACCATTTATCTTTTGGCAACTCCTGTAATGAGGAGGGTTTCAAACGTTGAGTAGAGCTCAGTATGTGTGAAAACGTTCAAGGTTAAGAATCCGTATATAATCAAGACAAAGGAGAGATATAAAAAATAGAAGAACATGCAATATAACAGGAAATTCTGCAAACCTGTAAGTCATCTATGTTGTGCTCCTTCAAACATCCAACATGATACTCCTTCTCACACTGCAACAATGAATGGAAATTTCTTCAGTACTTGACTATTATGAGAAACGTCAAAAGAGTAGAAACTTGAGGTATTATATAATTAATACTAACAAAATAATACCTGATCACAAATAATTACTGTCCGTGCATCAAATCCTGATTTGCTGAAATCCTGACTCCTGTAAACACCAACGAATGATATGAGACTCCTGAAAAGCGTAGCAACAGAGGGAAATGTTCAACTTTGACACAGTTCTAATATATCTTATACTCTGCAACTGAAGGAAAATATACATCTAACTAAGCCTCAATAGATATCTGACGATGCAGCGGCACAATGTTAAAATGAACTCCCAAAGACATGATATTTGTATAGAGACCATGTGATGATCACTATAACGCAATGATATATTACAGGACCATGATCCAAATTCCAGGCATTAAGCATATCTGGAACACATTCCACACATTGTTACTATCAAGAATGCAATACTCCCTCAATTCCAACTTATATAACATTCTTTCTGTTTTGAGATATTCCAAAGTTTTGACATCATTCCAATTCTATAAAACTTCCACGCCTCTCTAGAATTCAAATTTATTAAAACATTAAACTTTTAAAATTTGATGTGATGTTTACTCTGTCAAACTAACTTCTTGTTGGATAATCGAGAAATTCCCGAGGACAATGGCGCATGGTTTGGGAATCGGTATAATGGGTTCTTTATCGAACTAACTTTTCAACCATTACTCTACTATTTTTCCTCCATTATTATTAATATGATATATAATTCGAACAATTATCTTAACGTGTCTAGTCAAATACCGCCATATAAGATGAAACTAAGGGAGTTTTTTTTTTCTCAAGGGTGGTCCAGATATGCACAATACAGGCTACCGAAAGAAACAGAAAGAATGCCTTTGAAGATAAAAAAATTACCATCTGGACATCATAAGTGCGTCATTGTTCTTTAAACATTATGCAAGTACTAGTGGCCATCTATAAAACTGAGTTGACTTAGTAGAGAAAAAAATAGGAAAAGTAACGTGACCTGCACAGCACACAAACACTAACTTCAGTGTCTAGAGCTTCCACCATGCGAATGCAACGCTTTGTTATCTGTTCAAAGGCATCAATTCCAGCAACCCTCCCAGCAGCAATAGCATTGGCATTAAACTCGACGAATCTTTCTTTTGCAAACATATTTTCACAGTATTTACAATACCAGGTACCCGTGGGAATACTTGGCAAAGAAACACACTCTGCATTAGAAACAAGATAGGAATGAGCACGTAATGGCCACGTGAAAATCAAAGTCTAGGTCACTTGTCAGACATTCACATCACAGTTTGATGACTCATGAAAATCACATTGCAGTTTGATGATTAACCCTTAAAAACCATCTTCTGTATTTCAAAATAACTACTCCCTCTGTACCACCAATTTATATGATGATCTTCCCATTTTTGAATATCCCAAATTGTTTGACAGCATTGCATTAATATTATGTATCCAACTTTCACAAATAAACTCATTGGACTATTCAAATTCAAAATTTCTCCCTATCAAACTACTGAAAAACTAGATGGAACCTGGTCTTTTTCTGTTCCAGCCTCTCCCTCGAATACATAAGATAGGGTAGGGCTAGGTGAGAAATGGTTCCCTCTTGCCAATAAACTTTCCTTTAGAAAAATCAAATTAACAATTTAAACCCAAGGTCAAGTCAAATGGTGACACGTAAAATGGAATGAATGGAGTATCTAAACACATAGCAATTAAAGCATTTGTTCTGAACACATCGTATCCTTATTTGAACGAAGTGACAACCGATTAATCAAATAGGTTTGCTAGGTGACAATAAAGTCAAGAGCCATCTTCACAGACATCTCTAGATGTATTTCATCCGAAGCATATCCAAGAAAAGGAGCATACAAGTCTATAAGCAGATTTCACATTTTTCGAGATTAATGTTACATAAGAGCCCCCATTGCTTTCCACCACTATCTTGTGGAAGAAACTAGAGAAACGCAACAAAGATCAAAGAAACACACCAACAAAAAATTACATGGATGGCCATAAATTGCACACCAATTACTATTTAACACAATTTCATCACATTTCGATTGGATGAGTCTATGCCTTTAGCATACAAGAAGTCTATGAAGGCAGTACATGATGATGAGTAGCCTTATGATTCAGAATGGCCTTTAGTCCCAAGTAAGAAGCTAGCAATTATCCAAGAGAGCAAGCACCCAAGGTTATAGTTGATGCAGCACTGTCCTACATAATAGAGATCGAAAGGAGATCCACTTGACTATATGTACTCTAAATTTTGTACACCACCTTCTCACTGTTCACTTTATACAATGTCTATAAGGAAATGGGAACAAGTTGATACTTCCCTTAGGTCTATTTCTTTTTCCACTAGTCCCTCAAAACCAACCCGTGCAGTATCAGATTGTTAGTATATCGTTATTTCACTTGTACTATACTAAATAGAACTAAAAAAGGTCTTTTGAGAAAAAGAAATATCCATCACTGAAACAATCAACATATTGCATCTATCCTAAGACAACTAGATACCGAATTTTTAAGAGGAGACCCAAGAAAGATAGTATCAAACACATCAACCTGAGTGAAAAGCTCTTGGACAATTGTCACAGCACAGGAGATCCCCTCCGTCAGCGCATATGGAGCAGAGATCATCATTTTCTTCGGCCGAGGACCTTCGTTCTTTTGAAAGTTTGATAGACAACTCATGCAGAGACACCCCATTGGAAGTATATATGTACAAATAACTGTCAAATAACACAAAAGGATTAATGTAAAGTGGCAAATGAAAGCTTTCAACCAAAGAAGTTGCACTTAATCCATGTGTGCATTTGAAGAATATTAGTTACTGCCTCTTCTCTTTATATTAATCCACTCACTGTATCAATGAAAATTGCTTCTTGACTTTAACAAATATTCATTCTCATCATCCGTTAAGATGTAACATACCCACAACTAAATCCAAAAAAATAAAGATGTAGAAACCATAACTCTATCAGAAAAAAAGGTGATAAAACTGGGAAGATGACTTGAAGATGTCCCTGTTCCTTACACAACTTATCCAGATTAAACCACATATCTATAAGAAACAGATACTCACGGCTTCCGACGTGAAGCACAACCTGCATGAGCCTCAAACTGTGAGGGGCTGACCTGTAAGAGCACGAAGACATTAGCATATGAAAGCTGATTTTAAAAGTTAAGCACAGGAAATACGTACCTCAGTATTGCAACAGTAGCAATAAATTCCATGACCTTTCTTATAACCCTCGAGCAATTTCTGCACAGGAGACAGGAAGAAATTAGAATCCCAATGAATGTGGATAAGAAAAGAACAACTGAACAAACTTTTCTTTTGATAGGTAACTTTATTCCACCAAAAGAGCACCACGTGAGGACTATGAATGTATTAATCTACAGAACAAACTTCCAGCATGTTTACAACGCATGTGAAAAGCAATTGGTTGAGTTGAATATTGACCTGTCCGCGGACATAATATGCTAATGCAGTTCCATCAGGAAGTGCATCTTCCTCAAATACAAGTTTGTGCATCCGCAGGTCCCTGTAGAGACAGAGCAACTATGAAGTCAAAAAGAAGCACCAGGTAGCAATAACAGTATGCATAAGGTAATAGAAGAAATGAAACGCTTAGATAGCCAGAGCAAAGGCAAAGATAAATCATCAAAGACCAAGCAACAAAAAACTTTAACAGGACAAAAGGCTTACTTTCTAGTTAACTTTCCGTGAACTTTGCTTTGAGTTCCACTGCCAGAAGGCATTCGCTCAGTCAACTTTGTAACAGGCACAGATGAGGCGGACCTGAAACAAATGTGGGAAATAATAAACTGAGTTAACCTATAAGTTCTCGACAAGTAACAAATAGCTACCATTGAAGGTAAGGAATCATAAGAGAACAAAAAAGATAAAGAGGAAAAGCACGAAGCAAATATTTTAATTATCCAAAACAAGGAAAGAACATAATGGTAATGTTCCAGCATCACCTCAACAACAGAGTCAGAGAAAAAAAGCAACAAATAAAGTTGGGAGATGTTTGGTTCAGGCAGTTATCATTCTTTAACGATGCAGTAAGAAGGATGGCAATCATTGGGCTCAGTCCAACTATATGGAACTAACTTCGAACCAGATTATTGACTTAGCTTCATAGGTTGAGAAAGGAAATGAAAAGAAGGAAAGAAGTTAAGCAGCATTCGCATATGAAGAGAAATATTTGAACAAAAACAGACCATGAGGAATTTTCATCCTTTTAAGCTACCTGTCACTTAAAGGAAAAGATGATGACACTGAAATCAAACGGTACAAGCAAACTTGGCAAAAGCACCTCAGTAGAAAGCCCTATACAACATGGAAGTTTCATCTGGATATGACCGCAAGCCAACTAACAAACCCGACCAACCATCGCCTAATGAAAGAATGAGAAAGAGAAAAGAGTAACACAAAATACTTTTGTAAATGACCACTTGTGTTCAAGATGTTTCAAAAAGCCAAATATCACATCAAAATCAAAAGCAATATGTAAGGCTTTTAAGATACAAATACTTCCACATTTTCTTGGAATCTTAATAATATCAAAGTAATCAAAAACATTGACCAAAAAGTCTTGCTAATAATAGTCAGGATGATGTATAAGCTCAAATAAAATAGAAGTTTTCCTGACCATGAAAATAGCTAGATGCTCATACCTGCTACTAGCTTCACTAATTTCAGTAGGGATAGATTTAAACTCCTGTATGGGCGTGCATGCTGAAACAAAGAAATTGGCATCTGCACTTCCAATGGCATTTTTTATGGCTGCTTCCAGTTCATCAGAAGGAGCATCTTTACACATAATTAACACATCCCTCAGAGTTTTTCCATTCTCCAAATAGATGTATTCTGGTGGACGTTTGTTGGCACTACCCGCATGCAGCTCAAATTGATTTGGCGTAACAACCTATATTCAGTAAAACGATTATATCATATAATGGATACTTCAGCTAATCTACTGAATGTCCAAAGAGATACACTTACAGATGTCCCATGACAGTTATCACAGAAGCACAGTATTCCCGGCCCTCTAATCTCTCCCTGAAGTCCTGTTTCCGGACGCCCTCTCACCTAATTTACAAAGATTTGGTTAAAATCTAGACATAATTGCAACTCAATAATGCCTCTTAAAAACTCACCTTCGTGCCACGAATGTAGCGAACAGGTAAACCCTCCAGTAAACCTGTATCAAGCAGATCCTTCAACTTGGTGGGAATTTTGGTTAGTGCAACTTTCTTGGACATCTTCAACTCCAACTTTGCAGGAGCAGACATAGTTCCTACAGAATCAGTTTCATGAACCTCCTCTTCAATCTTAATGCTATCACACTGAGATATCTTTGCTTCCTCTTTCGCTTTCAAAGCAGACCTAGTAAACCGCCTCGTGGGCATCTCAAATGACACCTTTTCCTCATCTTTACCATCACCCTGAGCAGTAACAGCTAATTCAGTAACAATTTCAGACTTTGCTTCAACAAAGCAATCATCGGCCTTCACTGTTTTGGGCATCTCAGTCTTACCATCATCCCCACGATTTTGCTCTTTTTTACCATCAACCAAACCAGTAACAATTAATTCAGTAACACTTTCAGACTTTGCTTCAACAAAGCCATCATTGGCCTTCGCGGTTTTACCCGTTTCACTCTTACTATCATCCCCACAATTTTGCTCATTTTTACCATCACTCTGAGCAGTAACAGCTAATTCAGTGCCAATATCAGGCATAACTTCAACAATGCACTCGTCGGCCTTTGCCGTTTTAGTCATTTCAATCTTAGTATCATCTCTTTGCTCATTTTTACCACCACCCTGAGCAGCAACAGCTAACTCAGGAACAATTTCAGGCATTGTTTCTACAAAGTTATCATCGGCTTTTGCCATTTTACCCATTTCAGCCTTACTATTATCTCCACAATTTTGCTCATTTTTACCAACAACTTCTTCATCCATCTTATTACTTTTCTTCTCATCATCACTATTACAATCCAAATCCACCACATCACTCTTTGGCTCCTCCTCTTCACTCAACAAAACAACCACATTTTCTTCCCTCTTCACCACCCCATTGCTCTCAAATTCCTTCGAATTTGACAAATCTTCACCCACAGTTCCAATTTTACTCTCCTTCTTCCGCTTTTTGGCAGAAACCTTAGCACTATTACTATTATTCCCCGGACTATTCTGAGAACACAACTGTGACCTAGTAACTCTCCTTTGACCAATCCCAATGCCACATTCAGCCTGAGCCTTCAGCATCATCGCAAACTCACGCTTCATTCCTGTCCTAATCGACGAAACCACAATTTCCCCTTGCTCCGAACCGTTTGCCATTGCAAGAAAATAACCTTCAAACGCACTAGTCAATCAATCAACAGATCCAATCTGATACCACCAAAATCCATTTAAAAAACAAATTAAACACCAAAACCTAGAATTCACCCAAAAAATAACAAAACTAAAACCTAAAATTTGTTCCTGATATTGATTCTCAATCATGCACAAATCACAAAATTCTTATACACGCATAATATTGTCAGATATATGTAATATATGTTTACATATGTATGATTTTTTCGGTTTAGGGTATGATTGTTCCGAACGGAACAACTTTGAGGGGAGAAAAGAAAAGGAAAAAAATGAACAGTTAGGGTTTCCTGTAAATCGTTAGACAGATAGAGAGGACGGGTTTCTTCATTCAAGATGACATGAAAGGTTGTGTACATTACATATTAAATTTCCAAATTACCCTTGATAGTCTAATACGATATGCTATTTACTAGGAGCCCCCGAGTTTTTGCATTTGTGTTGTTTGACCACGAGTTAAGCTCCAGTTGTTTTTCAATTTGATGGAAGATCACTTTAGCAGTTGAAACAAAAGATTTATCAAAATCTATATTTCTAAGAAGAAAAAATAACAATGCAATTTTTTTATGATGTTTCAAACATAAAAACTACCAGTGTTATTTTTCCTAATCTATCCAACAAAACCTAATGATGAAGAAGCTTCTTAGTTTGTGTATCCTTATACCTCTAAACTCATACTTGTCTTAATGTTTGTTTGCATTCTTTGAGAGATTAGAGAGTGTGAAATGAAAATTTAAAGTGTATGTTTCTCAATATATGCATATTAAATGACAATAAAAGTAAATGGCACTTCGTGCACAAAGTATTTCGCATTCACATAGGATTTCGAGAAGGTCCGCACTCTAAGAGTGTGATGTAGATTGTTTATTCTAATGCAAACATTAGTGACTACTTTTATAGTCGAACCCGTGCATATTAAATAAAAATAAAAAGTAAAAATTTGCAAACGCAGGAGTTGAATATTTTTTCTTAACAAATGCTCGGAGCTTTAAGAGTTCGTTAGTTGTCTTCTTTGCACTAAATCAATAATAATAATACACCATTAAGGGGTGTGGCGAGATAGTAACGATAGATCATTATGGGATAGAGTGAGATACAAAGATAGTAATGACCATTTCACCCTTATTAACTAGAAATTCTAGCTTCGAAACTGAAGTTCGAGAACATTCAATAGAGCTAAATATTTTACATTCACTTAATAAATCTTGCTTAAGCACCCAAAAAAATGATTATATTATATGTAGCATAAACATTAACTTAACTTTTACTTCATGTCAATATCATTCAAATCCACAATATTCAAAGAAAATACTAAACTGAGAAGATCTGACTAGAAGATTACCTATCAATTTTAGTTGATGTTGTCCAAAGAAAACAAACCATAAAAAGGAATACATGCATTTACTGCTTATTGTAACAATTATCTGAGTAAGAAATAATACATGATATGTTTAATATTTAATTACATACGTCAAAATGCTTTGACAAATAAAGTCAAATTGTTTCAGGCCTATTTATTAACTTTTCATTTAGTTGTAGTAGTCTTATAATGTAAAGTTAATCTTCAATAAAACACTTTAATGGTTTGGAAAGTGACACTTGTGCTCTAACGAAATATTGAAAGTTGATGACATAACGTTCATTTGAATTTGACAGCCTAAGAGAAAACAAAACACTAATTTGATAGAAAAAAATGTGTTGTTTAATATTTTACCACTTTATCGGTGAGTTTTTTAATCAAAATACACGCTTAATAACCAATAACTTTAAACCATGTGGATAAACATTTAATTTGACCGTTTTCTGTGATTGGTACAAAGAAAAACAATTCTGAAACTAACCAAAAGGAAAACATGTAAAACTGCAACAATAGCAAATGTGAAAAACTAGATCTTAGTCATCCGTAGTCATTACTCATACGAATGTCCCTTTTTAGCTTTTCCTCCATACATGATTTACAATTTTACTAGTTATCGGTCATATACAAATAAATAAGAGAATTAATTGCTCGAGTAATGAGACCGTGAATGATTTAATAGATGATAACAAATAAATTGATGAAAATAATATAAAATCTCATACCTCTGTGGTGTGGTACACCGATTAGATTTCGAATTCAAGAGAAACACAATAAATCAAAAAAAAAAATTGCCGCTGCTGAAAACCTGATGCAATGAAAGTAAGCCCTAAACTTTTTACTTATATAAGTACTAGAGGAATTGCGGACTCATAAACTCAATAAGAAATTTGAAGAGATTTCGACAATCTAACATTTATTAATTTTATTCTATATAATATACTTATAAATAAAGTGCTTATTTTAGTCATTTAATAATTTTTATTTATTTAGAAGAAGATATATATAAGCATTTTATGTCATGTATACTATTCTTTATATAAGTTGCTTTTTAGATTTTAGCAAATCATACTCACAAAAATCTGCAATACACTGCCTAAAGCTTTTTAATCTCTCAATATCATGATAATAATTTCAGATGTCGAACTAATATAATCTAGCGCCTTAGAGGTTGTTCTTTTGGTTGCATCAATACAAATTTCAGTATATATAATGTTCTGCATAAGTATACAATATTTGATTTGACACATTAAAAAAAATATTATCCGATTAATGCGGTGTTTGGTTGACTATATTAAACTCCACATATAAATACTGCAACATTTCTTAATAGTATTAAACTCAGCATTACAATACCTATATAATTATAATAGAACATATATCTAAAGATAAAAATATCTTTAAACTAAATAATCAGTGCATAATAATCGATGTATCATAACTTATTGTATAGTGATCCAACCTTATTATTAGACTAGAGAATTGGTCCGCGCTTCGCAATTATAATAGATATTATAGAATTAAAATAATTATTTATAAAATTTAATCCAAATAGGAGAGATAACTTCTTTCTACTTAAATGCATATAAGAAACAATTCTATATATTGATCTAGTCACAAAATACAACACTCTTATTAGAAGTTAGAGCTTAAATATGGTATTTTCCATCCCCAGAATGTTTTTATAGAAAAGAAAACGTAAGGAGATTAAATTTGCCTACAATTGCTCTTTCAAATTGCCTTAAATTTAACATTTTGGCAATATACTATTCAAAAACCTTAAAGAGAGGAAGAAAAATTATTTTTTTACCACATTCAATCATACTTGGAGTTACTATGTATGCAAAACCTTAAATAAAAGAATTGAAAATAATTAAAATTGTTACACTTCTAATTGGGTAGAAGAGAAAAATACCAAAAGAAAGACGTGACGAAAAATAATTGGTCATTTTAATTATGGAGATGTGCCATGTTATATCTCTACAAGTCAGATACAAATCGTATTCTTCACCCAATGACCAATAAATATAAAAACTTCTATACCATATATTTTCTACTCTTCCAAAAAAAAAAAAAACCAAATCAAAAAAATACTTGTAATACAAGAGTATCATTGCAGCACAATAATCGATATACAACACACAAAAACCAAAAAAGCAACAATGACTTGAAAAAGGAAGTTGCATACGAACTACAAAAATAATGGACATTGATAGAAAAGTTTGCCAAAATTAATCGTCTTGAATAAATGCTTGCCAAACTTCTTCATCGACTCCTGGAAATTGATAGAAAAATATTTTTAATATCACACTATCAGCATCATCTTAGTCTACTCCTTATCTATATACATAAATCTAATCTAATCTAATATGTTTAAGTGCGAATATATGAACATTTGCTGAAATATTTGGTTTTACTATAACGTTATAACATGTAATCGAAATACTGTTAAGGTGAAAAAGAATTTGACAACTCACCAGTTGTGTTGTTGAAATGAAACCAGAGACCATAATATATAGTTGGATTAGAATTGGATGGTCAAGTAGAGAATGGGAAAGATCAAAAGATAAATAACTGATTAAATACAATTTAATACTCATAATTGTATAATTACTTCTACTAACAATTGGGAAAATGAAACAAAGAGCTTTCATCGGATTTGTAAAGAAAAATAGGAGGAGTGGGGAGAAGCCGTTTCTGATTTAATTGCTAATACTCCTTACCAGCTTTATTTTACATTTTTACTTCTTTAAGTCACTAAAGCTGCTTATTTTACCCAATTAAGTTGAATCTCTTTCCTCTCCCTTATTTAATATTCATAATTAATATATATAATGAAAGATGTAATTCAATTTCAAAATCTGCTCCTCTTTCCTTATTTAAACTCGTAACAATAATTATGAGGAAAAGCATTAATTCAATTCCAAATTTCCTCCTCTTTCTTCACTTAAACTCGTAACAATAATTATGAGGAAAATTATTTTAATAATGGAGTCGGTACTAAAATTAGGATGAAAGTCCAAAAAAAAGAAAAAAAGATAAATGAGACTGATGGTTTTAGAGGACTGCCATACCATCTTGCCAGTTCCCAGCTTTATATTTATATATAGATGTGATGCGAGGGCATTTTGGTCCAAGACATAATAATGTCAGCAGCCCAATCGATTGCCTCTTTTAAATATTGCTGGTTTTTATTTTTATTTAGTGAAAACGCGAAACTTCGTGGACATTAACTGGCATTTGCTTCTTTTTGGGGATTTTATGTCTCACACTTTCCAGGCGCGCGTGTACTAATTTTTATGTTTTTTTATGTTTTTTTTTTTTTACAAAATGGATTTTGATTGTGAAAAAGAGAGAAAAGAGAAATTGCCACATAGGTTTGGGCTTGTAGTGGGCCCTAGTTTTCAAAATGAGACATACTACGTATGAAATTTTGCTACCCTCCCTAATCAAGTTTTAACTTAATTATATGGTATATACAATTTGTCAATTATATACAAAGTAATATTAATGAGTATCTCTTTATATTAGAAATTGAATAGGGAATAAGTTATTTTCCACCCATGTTCTCTCTCTCTCTCCGTCTCTCCGTCTCTCATTCTCTCTCTTCGTGTCTCTCTCTTTCTCTCCTCTATCCTCTCTTCTTTCCCCAATTTTTTTCCTTCATTTACTTCTATGCTTTTTTTTCCTTTCTTTTTTCAAGAAATTCATCAATGACTTTCAATTGTTTTAATATAGAGTTTTAATTTAGCAATTTTCTTTCATTGCACAATAGGTGTTCGAATTGAAATTATCAATTAATAAATTCTGAAGGTGGTTGACTCTCCACTATTGACAAGCATTAAAAAGCTTCGAAGTTTTGAATTTAAATTTGGTTTTTAAAAAACTATTATTTATTTGGACTGGGTGTTGTTGCAAACAATTAGGAATATTCTTTGGAGTTTATATCTCAAGTTTGAAGGTGTTTGGTGAATATTAGACTTGATTTTGGCTGAATTTCATATTGAAAGAAGAAGAAGAGGAAAAAGAACACATGACATATAATAGTTACGAAATTAAAGTTATATGTAAATTGTATTTAAATTGTATTATGTTGTAGTTATATATTTTTTTAATTTGAATGTTGTATGAAAGTTGAAAAATAGTTGTATAATGTATGAATTCCTTGTATGAATTTATATTTAAGTTATCAATATTGTCTTTCTACATAAAGTTATTGATATGTAGTAAAATTGTATTAAAAGAATAAGTTTTGAGGAATTTCAGAGAGGAAAAACACACCACATACAAAATATATACAAATTAGATACAAAAGACATATTGTATAAAATTTGTATGAAAAACGTATTTAGGTTACATGATGTATTTAACTGGGTAACAATAATGTATTAAAGTTGTAGATAAGTTGTAAATACGTGTATACTATATAATTAGTTGTATGAAATTTGTTTTTAGTATGTATATTATTGTAGATATATCAATTTGTATTAAATTTGTACGAAATTTATTTTTAAATTGTATATTGTTATACCATATATTGTTCGAGATGTCGAATTTGAATTCAAAGCTTCCAATTTTTTAATGGCTGTCAATAATAGAAAATAAAATACCCTCAAATTTTTTTGAGCGACAAATAATTCGGCCAATAATAGTGCAACAGGAATTTTTTTTTCTATAATCATGGCCAGCTATACAAGAAACTGAAATTTCTGTAAAACTAAGTATTGCAGTTCAATTAACTAGCGTGCTATTTTTGTGATTTCTTGTGCTTCTCTTCCTATTCTTTATTACTTTATTTTATTTTATCTAGGTCTTATTGTTAGTCCATTTGCCTAAACTGGTAAGTATAGTGAATGATATTCAACTGTGGCATCGATGGCAAACCATTTCAAACCCCATCATAAACAAAAACCTTTACTTATCACATTCTTACAGGTGCAAAGTAGGAGACAAGGGGGTTGTGCAAGCAAAACCGCGGCCGGGGCCCAAGAAATATAAGAGACAATCTCGTAAAAGTGTGAACCAGTCATTTCTAGAGGAAGTGATGAAGAAAGAAGGAAAAACTGATGAGAGAGGCGGCAGTAATAAGAAAGAGGAGAGGAGAGAAAAAAGAAAAGAGTGTAATTAAATCCCCTAATTTAAGACACTAATAATGGATTATATATAATTTGTAAGTAATTTTTTTTAAGGCGAATAATATATAATTATAATAATTTTAATAAATAAATTTTAAATATTATATAAGAAAAAAAGATTCCTTTTGAAAATTGCACAAAATGTGGAGCATTGGTCGACAGGTAGGGGGCCCAATCCACGTAGCTGGAAACCACGTATGCCGAGGAGTTCTTTTGAAACATTAACTCAGAGAGCTTTCCATTCAACCGGGTAATTAAAAATAGGCCACACATAATTATATACGTAATATATATAATTAATATAATATATGTATATCCATAAAGAAAAATAAATATTGAATTTGGCCAGCTATTTGTACTAAAATCCAAAAATTCCTGTTTGGCCATAAAAAAATTCACTTTTTTTCTAAACTTTTTCACTCTTTTCAGAAGTAGTGTTTGTCCATAAATATTTTAAATTTTACTTGAAGTTAATTTCGAAAATTTAAAAACTCCAAAAAATTATTTTTCAAAAATTTCACTTCAAATCACTAATTTAAAAAACGGCTCCAAATTGTATTCATGTCCAAATACAATTCTATTTTCAAATACCATTTCATTTTTTTCAAAATTTCACAATTCTTATGTCTAAACGTCCACTAAATTGGGCAAAATATAAAAAAGGCCGCTCGGTCGAAACTTTATATTCGCTAATCAAAAAATATATAAATATATATATTTTTTGTACATAATATTCATGTATGCGAAAAAGTGGCTATTATTTTTGAGCGGCTAAAAAATGTATATTTTTCTTTAAAATTTTGGGCGAAAGCTTTTCGTTTAATGGCGGGAAAATTCTTTTATGATGGAAAATGCGTCGAATTATTTTTGAAAGAGCGCAATAAATAAGTAAAATATCCAGTGGGTAGAAGACGCCGTAATATTTTTTTCTTGAAAATATTTCTATTTTCAAATAATAGGCTATTTGGCTAAGGTTCTGAAAAATCAGGAGTGCTTTTTTTCTAGAATAAAACCTACGCCTATTCTGTGAAAGTCGTCAACCAATACTACTAAATTTATTAGACTTGGTATGTCAATTGCCTAAAAAATGGAGTATGTCTTTTCCTCAATTTTCGCTAGAACCAACCAACTGGATGTCATTAGAAAAAAACTTGGTACAGTTTTGCCAAAAATGAAAAAGCTACTCCAGAAGCGTTTTCTAATTGTTGTAAGAACTGAATGACTTTCTCTAATGATGTTGAAAATGTTGAAAGTTTTTCCAAAAATATTAAATCATTTAAGAAGAGCAAACGCCACAAATTATATTACTCCCACAGAATGGACTGGTCACTGTAATTGGCTTGTATGATCTGCATTTATTTTTATTTATTTTTGCCCTTGATTTGTGTTTTTTCACTTAATTATTTCGTATTTCGTCAAATTGAACCACAACAAACACTGTATTTATTAGTATGGAACCTCAGTTGGATATGGCCTATGGGTGCAAGAAACCATTATATTGGTAGCTCGGATTTTCCATACATCTAAGTTTTGTTACATTGTGTTCTTGACATTGCACTAAGGTCTACAGTGTGGACAGAAAAGAATATTGACCGTTATATTATTTCCTAATTCCATTATTTGAAGCAATTATTCCATCATTTACCAACTCCTAGCGCTTTGAATCTATAAAGTTCAAACTTATTGAGTATTGATAATTCGTTTTATAAGTAACATAAAATTACTTCTACATTTATATGTTTCAAGTTTCAACATGACACAGTAGTCCCCTTCACAACTTGCCCCTTCTCGCTCTAATTTTAAAATATGGAAATGGGCCAATCTTGTACTACAAAAAAATTTGGCTCTAAATATAACTCTACCGTAATATTATTGGTTCAAATATGCCCCTATTCTGTTAAGTTTGTCTAACGTGGACATCCAATTATATGTGGCACTGACATTTGATGAGGTGGATGCCACGTGACATGCCACCTTAGCGCCCCTAACCCACTTTCCTCCCCTCTATTTATTTTTTCACCACTAAAATTTTCTTACCCTCCGCCATTGTTGCCAGCATGAACAATATTAAATTTTTAAATAGTCAACTCATACCAAATTGAAGTATCTAAACAGTATAAAACTGAATGCTGCCTGCCCATATGTAAATGCTTTGAGCACCTAGGTCTGCCCAAAAAAAAAAAAAACTTTAATTAGTCACCCCAATATCACACACTAGTAGTATACAAAGAGATTATCTAGTTTCTTGAGGAAGAAAACTTTATCTCAAATTCGAGAAGCTTCGGATTATATTAAATCCAATGCGAGCTATGAGTGGAGAAACAAATATATATAAAAGACTAAACATTATATTGAAATTACAATATTGTTCATGGTGGCAGTAACGATGGCAATGATGGTGGAGACGAAGGAAAATTTAATGGTGGAAAAAAAAAATAGAAGGGAGGGGTAAAATTAGTTACAGGCCCCGACGTGGCAGGTCATGTGGCATCCACCTCATCAAATGACAGTGTCACGTTGGATTAGATGTCCACCTTGAACAAACTTAACGGAAAGGATATTTAAACCAATAGTATTACGGCATAAGTATATTTTGGACCCAAACTATAACAAAGGATATATTTAAACTTTTTCTAATAGAATATGGCTATATTTGATCTTTTTCCGTTTAAAATATAAAGGTGAAAAGAAAGGACATAATACATCGGGATCCCTTTAAACTGTATAGTCGAATTATTTTTTGTCTTAATTACCCCTGAACTTGATAATCTTATACCTTTTAGCCCCTAAACAACCTCATCCTCATAAGGTGTGTTTCACTCGCTACCATGTAGATATTTAATTTTATCCACGTATATATTTTTGCCTTTTTAAATTTATTAATTTCGTTGGATCATTTTTTTGGATTAAATTTATGAAAGGACATGTTTAAAACTCATTGTTTAGGTATCTTTTAAACTAGTTTTAGGATATGCGCGTCACGCGTGAATTCTGTATCAAGTAATATAAAATATTTAAAATTACGTAAATATTATTAAACTATGTGTTTGAGTAATAAAATAAAATTTTATGAGAAGCACAAGCTCTTAAAAATGATGAATATTGATCTTATTTAGACAATATAATAAAGGCCAAAAGTAGGTCATACAAAAGTATTCTAATGCCATATTATAAATTTGATATATTTGTATATTTGCTTTAGTAACTCAGATAGAATAAAATTTATACTCAAATATCATGCAACAACATTTTCATCTTGACCTTAAAAAATAAAGTCTATTTGCTAAGATACCTAATATAGTAATATAAATTTATTCTTATTGCTATTGGAACTCAAATTAAAAAATACAAAAAACAAAATGAGACTCCATATTGTTAGGTTTAGTTATCGTATTACGAATTTAAGTGTAGTATTTAACCATATTAATTAATTTACATTTAGAAAAAAAATGATTATCATAAATTTGCAGATAAAATTTATTATTATTGTTATTATTATTTTATTCAACATGAAGCGCATCATAATGAAATATTATTCGCAAAAAGTATAAAAATATATTAACATTTCATATGCATTTTGTGTATATTTATATAGAAAATTACAATAGTGTTTAAGATTTATTTCCATAGCATTTAATTTTTTTTTTTTGGTGTTAAAACCATTTACTAATTAAAAGTTTTCCGTCGATATTATTTTAGTGATATGGTACTTGAGTATTGATTGAATGTTAGTTCACTTAGTTCACGAATGATGTTGTTAAGATATGTTGTCTTTTATCATTTAGATAACTTTTAATTATAATACTAAAATTAAAATAGAATTAATACATAACTAAATTATTAGCATAGACGGTAAAATTTTAAGATTTTAAATCCTAAGTATTAGAATTTTCTTCCAAAAAGCAAAAGGCTTTATATTTACAGTTTGCCTAAGTATTTCATGCTACAAAATTCCGTGGAATTTGGTTGCGTTTTCTATATCTTTTTTTTTTGATTATTTTAAATAATTTAAATAAGGAAGAACTTAGTAATAAGAACTTACATAGTTGTCAACATGTAATTCATGATTAAAGAAATTGATAAAGGGGTATTAATCTATACTATATTAAAAGCACGAAAATCTCTAGCGAAATGTCATTTGTCTTTTTTATCCTGTAAAAATATACTTCACACTAGAAAATAGTCATTTAACTATTTTCCTAATATTTAGCATTTTGAAGTCAACTAAAACTTTACTTATTAAAGTTTTCCTTATTTGAACAACTACAGTAAAATTTCTAATATTTAGGATATCGAAATCAATTACACTACCATATACAATATTATAATATTATAATACTAAAAATATAAATGTTTACGTGTTATATTTCCTAAGAGGATGTGCATATAATATAATGGAAGGAAACGGCCAAAATTATAATAGAATAGCCTAACCGTAATATTGAAAACTAACGAAGGCAGCAAATTTTTTATATTAAAATAAATAAATAATGCAGCTCTTAATTAACTGATTAAAGAAAATATTCAATTTAATTCTTTTTCAACTTCGTCATATTAGTAAATTTATTTTTCAAATTGAGAAATAACTTTTGAAAAAAAAAAACTTGACAATTGTCTTCAGGTTCAAATAATCCAATTTAAAAGGAGATAAAGAGATATATAAATACGATCTTATCATTTTACTTAAAATATATCAAGCATATGCTGATTAATCAAAAAAAAAAAAAAAAGACAATTAAATAACTTCGATAAGTGGGGGCAAAGCGAGAAATCATAATAAAGCATGATTTATGTAAGACATGAATTTTTCTCAAGCTAGCTAAATAGGATTAACATTCATCACTTTCAGGACCTTATATTTTTTCCTATAATATTTTTAATGACTCATACACATTGGTTAATATGGATATGCAATATTTAAAAGTTATGTGTTTATGAATACAAAGTACACGCGCGAAGCGCGTACCATGAGACTAGCTAAGTAAGAAGAGTTTATATAAGGCAAAATTTTAATTAATTTGCTTTTAAAGTCCTATAGTTAAATAAGGAACAATTTAGTAAGCAAAATTTTAGTTGATTTAAAGTTCTAAATATTAGAAAAAAACTTAAGTTAAATTACTATTTTATTTAATATGAAACATTTTTTAAAGGATAAAAACGATATTTCGCTAAAAACCTTCATGCTTATAGATATAGATTTGGCTAAATATAATGGAGCTTCTCCCAAGTGTTTTTTGTATATATTTGGCCAAATACATTGTTGAAATAAATTGTCAACGCATTTAAAGATGAAACTAAAAAGAAGTACATGATTGAAATTTTATTATTTTGAGAAAAAATATTTGATTAAAAGTGATGGAGTTCTACATTTTTTGTAAGTTGGAATAAGTAGTTGTTGCATTTAAATAAGAAATAAAAAGAAAATTCATAGTTTTAGCTTTATTATTTTGACTTTTTGATTTGGTTAAATATAATGTAGCTCTAGCCAAATTCCTTTTCCTTTTAATAGTCGGCGCAAGAAAAATTGTACAGTTAAAATAAATATTTGCATCTAAAGAACAGATTAAACGAAATGCAAACTTAGAACTCCATTATTTTGGCTAAGACTATTTTATCTAGCTACAAATAATTGATCTTCGTCATGCTTTTATTTAATGCTTTACATATTTGACCCTAAATAGAAAAAAATACACAGTAGGAATAAATGGTCATTGCACCTAGAGAAGAAATTAAAACAAAGTTGAGGTAAAATATGTGTGTTATATTATATCAAGAATAAGTAAGAAGAATAAATACACATTTAGAATAAATAATTTATTATATATGACTATGTGGCAATTAATAGTTAATAAAATATCCAATTTATAAATTAATTTTTAGGTTTTTCATTACTCTCATGGGGCTAAAAGGGAGTGTATCACTCTCTTTGCCATATTTGCATTTAGATGACTGAAGGATATCGAAATGTCAAAGTTCAAAAAGGTAATCGAGACCAAAAATAGTTTAGGTTCGTGCACCGAATAAAAGGTGCAAATTAAGGGGAGTCCCGGAATATTATGCCAAAGGAAAGAGAGAAATGCAACAACATTAATTAATATATTTAAGCCAAAAACTTAGAATTATAATACAAATTTATTTATTATTCAAAAGCACTCTACCTACAAAAGAACCACACATTATGTTATTTGAAATTCCAACAACAAAATATTGTACAAACTTGATTTCTTTAACTTATTATGCAAATAAATAAAAAATAATTATTTCTCACATTCTAATAAATAAAGTAGATTCTCTTTCATATCCTGGAGACACATATACAACCAAGGACACTAGACACAGAGGAACTGGATCTCCTTTTCCTCCATTTACTTTTATTAAATAAAGTAAGATATAACAGAGAAAGAGGCAAGAGCTTGAAAACTACACACAACTTTCCTCTACCTAACAATTTGTTTAATTCCCTTTGTCTTTCTATCTCAGAGGGAAAACATTGTAAACTGAGACCTATATATTTTGGAGTATTGATTGGAGATCAGTTACATCGATTTCTTAGTTATATTGAATATTTTAAGACTAATTATATAAGAATCGAGTTTTATTAAGAGTGATTAAGACTCTAGTTGCTTAGTTGCTTCACTTTGCCGGTTCACTAATGAGTGGCCATATTCAGTTCGACACCTCTTTCTCTTCGCCTATTGAGATTAGCCGTTGTTTTCAGCTGTTGTTTTCCTCCCAAGAGCATATTTTTGCGTGTTATTCACGCATTTGTAATTGAAAAAATCATTTTTCATTCGACTTGCATGTGTTAAGCAGATCATAAATTACTTGCAATATTAATTAATTCGGTAAAAAAGAATTCCCTCAATTCTTGCGCGATAAAGCATATACCCAAAAATATATATAATTACTAGTACATCGAACCGCATTGCTCTTGCCACTAATCTCCCCGTTCTTTTTAATGTACTGCAATATAGTTCTGTATTTCCAATCAAAAGCAAACTGAATTATAATATCCAAAGTTCAAAAATAAATTAAAGTGACTAGTCCGTTTGTAATAAATAAAATCACAAATTATTGGGAAAAGGCAATTATATTGTCAAGTAATTTTGAACGCTAGAATGTTTATAACATTAATTAGGTGGTACATGTACCTGACTACAAATTACGTACTAAAATGCAATATGCTTGAAAGCACGAAACTATATAGCATTAAACATATAATGCTATATAATCTTTGATTATTTGATAATAACAAAATTGAAATAGAAAGCCTAAGGTCTAAGGATACTTACTAACTAAAAAAGACTGACTAATTACCAAAACAAGGAACTAATCCATCTTTGCTTCCTTCACGCTGCATATGATGAAGAGAAGCAAGGGAAAAGAAACTTGAAATATTGCCAAAGGATTGATGTTGCCCTGCGAAAAATTATGAAATAGTAATCATAATCTTTCTTCAAGATTCAACTGATAATCACATTTCCCTCCATTGATATGATCCGTCACTGCCTCACACAATAAGGTTCGCGTACACACTATCCGTCTCGAATCTCACGTGTGGAACTACATCGAGTGTGTTATTATTGTTGTTAATATGATCCGTGAAAAAGGCGGCCGCAGCCGGAGCCACCAACCACCAACCACCACCGTAGCTGTCTGAGTTGAGCTGCCATAACAGATCTTGGGATCATATTGTGGACGCTATTTTTCTTCTCTTGGATCAAAATGGGTATTTATAAATTATAACTTGATGATGACTTAGCTAGGGTTTTGAATGAAAGCGTTTTAGGTATTTATAAATTATATATAAAAGATGGGGAAACCAGAAATAAGAATATGCTTCCCTACTCTAATGGGTTTGTAGGAACAACATGGGTATCTTCCAAAGGATATGCGGCGACCACCACATTTGATCACTACACTTTTTAGTCCCTTTACTATAATTTACTTTCACTTTCTATACAGCCTTTTCCCCCCCTCTTTTTAATTATGTGGTTTGGTAATACCACGTGCCAAGACAAGCACCGTTGCCAAGTGTAGCGGTTCAAAAATGATACAACTTCAAAATCCAGATATGATATTTTTGTATTTTCTTGAATCTCATTAGGGATTTTGATTCCGCCGTTGAATGACACTAAGCTTAGCTACAATGTTAGTAAGGTTCAAATGGTAGTTTTGGTTTTCTTGGTTGAAAGAAAACAGAGGGAAAAATGGTACAAGTTTCATTAAGGTTTTTTACAACGTTAATTAGTAAGCAAAAAAGTTTCCCTTTTTAATTAATTAGGGGGGTGAGGCCACTGAACAGGGGAATATTAAAATTTAGTTGGGCAAAGAATCGTACATAATTCTGGCCTGAAAGTAATTGGTATAAGAGGAGTTGTTCAAGGAATAATCTGTGGAGTAATGTGTATTAGGATCGATTCACTCAAATATTCTGAACTGATGAAGAAGATGAAGAAATCTTGAAGAGAGAAAAGTTAAGGTAGAGAGAGAAAAAAAAACGTGAGAGACTTATTTCGTGGTAACACCGCGTTAGGGTAAACTTCCACGGCGGCGGGATATATATATATACTAATAATTAAGGGTATTTACAATACAAGAAAAATAAACAGTACAACCTATATATAGATCCCAAATAGTCCAAAACCTATAAGAGAAAGGTCTCCCAATTTGACCAGGATTATAGGTTTTCCTTTCCCAAATCTATGAGGAAAATGAGTTTTCCTAAACCTATAGGGATTATGGGTTTCCTAAAAATACAAGGAAATAATTCAAGTCCATCACATATTAATCAGACTCCACACTTAACAATTCTCCCACTTGGAGACTGATTCAGTCGTCCAAAAAATTATCCCAACATCATCAATATCTTCACCACACCGCACCATCTGTAGAAACAAACTACAGAAGACCAACTGAGGTTTTGCACAACCTTAGTTTCTCAACATCAACACATTTCGTCAACATGTCTGCTGGATTCTTTGCACCCTCTACCTTCTCCAAACATATATCACCATCCTCCACTGCCCTGCGAGTGAAATGGTACCGTCTTCTGATGTGCTTTGTCTTCGAATGATAGACTGAGTTCTTCACCAACTGTATTACACTTTGGCTATCTGAATAAAGAATCTTCTCGCTCTGTTTCTTGCCCAACTCTTCCAGATAATCTGCCAGCCATATCATCTCCTTTCCAGCTTCAGCTATTGCCACATACTCAGCCTCTGTTGATGAAAGAGCAACACACTTCTGAAGCCTGGACATCCAACTCACTGTTGTACCACCTATGGTGTAAAATGTATCCGGATGTGCTCATGCTTGAGTCCATATCACCACCAAGATCAGCATCCACAAAACCCTGCAGATTCACTTTGCCTTTGCCAAAACTAAGTGAAATACTGGATGTACCTCTCAAATTCTCAGAAGCCACTTAACAGCTTCCCAATGCTCTTTCCCCGGATTCGCCATGTACCTGCTAACAATTCCCACTGCATGTGCTATGTCAGGTCTAGTGCATACCATAGCATACATCAAACTCCCAACTGCTGAAGCATATGGAATAATTGCCATCTGCTCACGCTCTTCAGCTGTCTTGGGTGACTGCCCCTTTGACAATTTTATGTGTTTTGCCAAAGGAGTAGTCCTGGGTTTAGCATCACTCATCCGGAATCTGGCCAACACCTTCTCAATGTATTGCTCCAGGGATAGATTTAAAGTGCCAGCAGATCTATCCCGAGAAATCCTCATCCCCAGAATCTGCTTCGATGCACCCAAATCTTTCATCTCAAACGCTGAAGACAGACTTGCCTTCAGATTATTTATCTCCCTCATACTGGATCCTGCAATCAATATATCATCCACATACAAGAGTAGAAACACATAAGAATCAGTGTATTTCTTGAAGTAACAACACTGATCCTTTTCAATCCTGCAAAAGCCACTCTTGGTCATGAAGGAGTCAAACTTTTTGTACCACTGCCTCGGTGCTTGCTTCAACCCATACAAGCTCCTGTTGAGCTTGCACACCATGTGTTCCTTGCCCGGAACTATAAATCCTTCTGGTTATTGCATATAGATCTCCTCGTCCAGATCTCCATGTAAAAACGCTGTTTTTACATCCATTTGCTCAAGATGCAAATTCTCTGATGCAACAATCCTCAACAGAATTCGGATAGTAGTTAACTTCACAATAGGAGAAAATATTTCAGTATAATCAATACCTTTCCTTTGTGAATATTCTTAACCACTAACCGAGCCTTGAACCTTCTTTTACCGTCTGGTTTTGCCTTGATTCTGAACACCCACTTGTTCAACAAGGCTTTCTTCTCTGCAGGTAACTCAGTCAACACCGAAGTGTTGTTCTTATCAAGGGAGCTCAACTCATCATTCATGGCTTACTCCCACTTGATTGAATCCTCCACCTGTAGGGCCTCATCGAAAGACTCTGGTTCCCCTTCATCAGTCAACGACAGATAATGTAATGAAGGTGAATACCTATCTGGTGCTCTGATGGTCTTTGATGATCTCCTCAACAGCTGCTCAAGTGTCACTTGTTCCACCATAGGTTCTTCAGCAACAGCGTCTGGAGTTGGTTGAGTTTCTTCCGCAACATCTCTGGGTGTACTCTTCTGCAACTCAATCTTAACTCCCACTTGCTTCGTAGTCTCTGAAACCTTCTGCTCTCTGTCCTTGTATAGGACAGACTCATCAAATATCACATCACAATGTCTCAGGATCTTTCTGTTCTTGTCATCCCAAAACCTGTAACCAAACAAGTCAGAACCGTAGCCTATGAAGTAACACTTCACAGCCTTAGCATCAAGCTTGTCTCTTTTCTCTGGATCAACATGAACATAAGCCGTGCAACCAAAGTTCTCAAGTGTGAGTACTTGAGCTCTTTTTTCGTCCACACCTCCTCTGGGATCTTGAACCCCAGGGGAACTGATGGTCCCCTGTTGATCAAGTATGCAGCTGTGCTCACAGCATCAGGCCAAAACATCTTGGGTAGCGCACAGTGTATCCTCATGCTCCTTGCACGCTCATTCAATGTTCTGTTCATCCTCTCAGCAACTCCATTCTGCCTAGCCTTACCGGGAACTGTCCTTATCAATCTGATTCCCTCAGTTGCATAGAATGCTTGAACTCTGACTTGTCATACTCTCCTCATTGTCAGACCTCAAGCATTTGATCTTCAAACCAGTCTGATTCTCAACTTCAGCTTTCCACCTCTTGAAAGTCACAAACACATCTGACTTATGCTTCAAGAAATAGACCCATACCTTCCTGCTGAAATCATCAATGAAGGTGACATAGAACCTGGATCCTCCAAGTGATGAAACTGGAGATGGTCCCCAAACATCTGTATGTACCATTTCTAATCGCACTTTCTTCGGCTCTCTAGCAGTCTTTGTGAAGCTAACTCATTTTTGTTTTCCCATAACACAGCTTTCACAAAGACCCATGTCAACAGACTTTAGGCCCTCTAATGCTCTTTTTGCAACTAGTATCTTCATTCCTTTAGCACTCATGTGTCCAAGTCTGTTGTGCCACAGACATGAACCGGAAGCACCCTCAATGACAGAAACCATGTTAATACACCCTGCAGTGGTGTACAAGGTTCCAGATTTGGTGCCACGAGCTACAATCATAGCACCCTTCATAATTTTCCACGAACCTTTCCCAAACTCTGCTGTATAGCCTGTGCTATCCAACTGACCAACAGAGATCAAATTCTTCTTGAGAGCAGGAATATATCTGACATCCTCTAATGTCCACTGGTTTCCCGATGGGGTCTTTATGCAGACACCCCCCTTTCCTTCAATCTCCAAGGCTTTGTTGTCAGCAAGATACACCTTCCCAAGATTTTCAGATTTGAAATTTTGGAACAATTCCTTGCTTGGAGACGAATGAAAGGATGCACCAGAATCCAAAATCCAGGATTCGACCGGGCTGTCCACACTAAGGATTAGAGCATCCCCAATGTCTTCTGCGAAATTTACAGAATCACTATCATTTCCAGATTTATGATTCTGCTTCTTCTTTGGTTTCGTACAGTTTGTCTGATAGTGCCCTTTATCTCCACTGTTCCAACAAATCACGTTGGGTCTGTTTAGAGATTTTCCTCGATTCATTGATTTTGATCGACCATGTTGATTTTGGCCCTTCGACTTGCTTCTCCCCCTTCGGTCAACGCTGGGAGCACTGCCCAATGAATCTCCCACTTCTCATTTGCGAATGCTTTCGTTGAGAACAACATCATGGATTTCATCAAACTTCAACTTCTCAGATCCACGGGAACTGCTAATCGCAGCAACAACAATATCCCAAGACTCGGGCAGAGATGACATCAAAGTCAACGCCTTAATTTCATCTTCGAAATTAATTTCCACAGAACTCAGTTGACTCACAATCATATTGAACTCATTTATATGATCGGCAACAGATCCATTCTCAGACATCTGTAAATTGAACAATCTACGCATCAAATATACCTTATTCATCGCCAATGACTTTTCGTACATATTTGATAGCGCCTTCATTAGGTCTGCCGCAGTCTTCTCCTTAACGATGTTGAACGCCACGTTTCTCGACAAAGTCAACCGGATCAACCCCAACGCCTGGGATCCTTAAGCTTCCACTGCTCCTCTGTCATGGAAGCCGGCTTTGCCTCAGTCAAGGATTCGTGAAGATCTTTCTGGTACAGATAGTCTTCGATCTGCATCTTCCAAAAACCGAAATCGGATCCATCAAACTTCTCGATTCCAATCTTCGAACTCTCCATCTTCAGTGATCGTGTTGAATCTCCAAAGCTCTAATACCAGTTGTTAGGATCGAGTCACTCAAACACTCTGAACAGATGAGAAGATAAAGAAATCTTGGAGAGAGAAAAGTTAAGGTAGAGAGAGAAAAAAAACGTGAGAGACTTATTTCGTGGTAACACCCCGTTAGGGTAAACTTCCACGACGGCGGGATTTATATGTATTAATAATTAAGGGTATTTATAATACAAGGAGAATAAACAGTACAGCCTATATATAGATTCCAAATAGTCCCAAACCTATAAGAGAAAGATTTCCCAATTTGACCAGGATTATAGGTTTTTCTTTCCCAAATCTATGAGGACAATGAGTTTTCTTAAACCTATAGGGATTATGGGTTTCCTAAAAATACAAGAAAATAATTCAAGTCCATCACATATTAATAAGACTCCACACCTAACAATGTGATGTAATTATAGCCGCAAAAAGTGATTTTTCCACAAAAAGCTTCAACTTGCTCATCATCTAAATATAAAATTGCTAACAAAATAATTCAAAAAGGTGTGGTTTACTTATTAGTTATTACCAATCCTATTTATCACCAAGATCATAGTTATATCTTTAACTTGAACCTCAAATTATTACCAAATGTATTACTATTATTTTTTAAATAAGAAGTTAAGAACCAATCTATTGTAGTCTTGCACCACCTCAATTTTAAGAACGAATTGAACTGAATTTCCTTTGTTGAAAAGTTGGACGGTGTATACATATATAGATAAAAAATATTCGTGTATGTATATATATTGCTAAATTCTCTAAAGAGCAAATTTTAGAATTTTCTTAATTAATTCAGAACCAAAATGCTATTTTTTTGGACTTAAAGCACAAAAATTGGTTGAAAAAATAACCCGTGACCATTTTATGTATAGCGCATGAAATTCATGCGCTGTACCTTAACGGCACGTTTGCCCATTAAGGTAATACATGCGCTATACCTGTTAATTGACTGGCCCACAATAATTGGTGGGTATAGCGCATAAATTAACTGCCCTATATGTATAACGCATTTAATAAATGTGCCATACCCTCCAATTAATGTACCCCTCGCACAGATTTTTTACTTATTTAAGGATCTTCATTCTTTCTTCAAAAATTCATTCCGAAAAATTCAGTCTTCTGCATCTTTTTTATTTTCCATACTCATTTCGAATTTGTTTACGTAACTTTTTCTGCATTTTGCCATAATGTCTGACGAGCGAAAAACTAGGATTGTGTTATAGTTGGGGGGGGGGG
>MCJB01032214.1:14923-37116 GCA_002018475.1 Nicotiana obtusifolia | reverse complement strand
GGGGGGGGGGGGGGTGAGGTTGTCGTGGAGAATAACTCAGTACACTATAGTTATTATCCATAGTGTATTGTTAAGTTGCCACTCACATTGGAGCACGATAGATTCGTATTGTTGATATGTAAAAGAATGAGTGTGAGCAAACGTTCAGTTAATATTAATGTAACCGGAAGATATCCATATTTGCTTACTCCACAAGAGGTTGCTTTTTATACTGAGTTTAACATCGACGCGATAAAACTCTAAAAGATTTTTTGAGGACTCCGGATGAACACCGGGAACTTCTTGTGACAAAAATGCTGGAAATATATGTCAAGTCTGAAGATATTCGCAATATTAAGGTTTCGCAAAATAGAGATAACCCTCAATCATCTGGTGGTGTTTTTGGAGCAGTTTTATCCTAACAGGTTCCGTTTGAACGAGTCTGGCCAGATCTAAACTTATCTCCACTAGCGAATAAGGAGCGATGACATAATTTATCCTCAAGTTTACGTAATTCACACGCCGAGTGGTAAATTACAATTTTTCTTTTCTTAGTATGATTTTTTAATGTATCATATTCATACTAACACTTATATATTCCAAAGGGGGTAACAGCCAGATATGAAATTTACAAGTTATGAACCAACCTACAGTTAGAATATGCCCAATTTTGGTGGTTTGGATCATGCTGGTCCATCCGGGAGCCATCAACAACTCGATAATGTGCATCATGGGCTATCAACAGATTATGAATTGTAAGTTAAGAGAAAAAGTTAATATATAATGCTGGGATGACTTTAAGAAACTTATTATTTTATTGGTTGTGTAGTGAAAACGAGCAACATGAAGGTCCTGTCCTTACTCAATTGCCCGAAGATAATATATTTAATCGGGATCTGGCAGATTCATAGAGTCAGGAAGATGATAGTGATTATGATAACAATGTTGATGAGTCTGGAGATGATACACCCTTCCCTGATGAGGGCAACGATGATGAGGAAACGCGCTTTGCTGATGAGAATAAGAATGAGCAACATGATTTGACGAGGGAGCATGATGCCACTAATGAGCATGCTCCATATATGCAGACTCCACCTCCCGTTAGACCCAAAGTGTACGAGTCTCATGTGCCCTTTCTTTCAAGGGAGATTCCTTACCTTGATCAGTTGCCCAATATGTCTGATGTGGATGCCCTCACGAGGGATCTTGATGACATTCGGATTGCAATATGGGATAAATCTAGACCAACGGTGCTGTCAAAGAATATGCCTTTTGCTAATAAAGCGCGCCCTAACAGGGTGGTGCGAATTTACAACATAAAAAAGTATCGTGAGATCGAGGTTCATAAGTCATCTCCGCAAGTATATAAGGTTATTTTTCGTACATGAGTTCAAGGTTGTAGATGGATGCTGCATGCAAGAAAGTTGAAAACAAATATGTGGATTGTAGGAAATACATTGGCATCCACACTTGTGATATGAAGACATTCAATGGGAATCATTTTAACTTGAGTGTTGACTTGATTTCTCTTGTCTTGATTCCACACATTGGATCGTCCATAAGGTACAAGATTAAAAAGTGTATAATATCTGCCCACCAGGTATATGGTTGTACCATTACCAAAAGAAGGCATTTCTCGGGCGTAAATGTGCGTTTAAAATTGTTTATGGTAATTGAGATAAGTCATTTGCTGCTCTACCCAGGTACATGGCTGCTTTGCAACACTTTAACCCCGGGACTATTGTTGAATGGAAGCTTGGACGGAGTCCGAGAAGACCAAAATTCATATTCAGTTATGTGTTCTGGCACTTAAACCAGCCATTGATGGTTTTGTGCATTGTCGGCTAGTAATCTCCATAGATAGCACTCATGTCTATGGAAAGTATGATATTAAGATGTTGATTCCCATTGCAATATATGCTAATGGAAGCATATTTTCCCTCGCATTTGCTATTTGAGCCAATAAAAGTCAAGAGACTTGGACATGGTTTTTGAACCACTTGAAAAAGCACGTTGTCAGACATCGTTCATGTATTTGTCTAATATCTGATCTGCATGGTGGGATTTTAAGTTCTGTACAGACTTTGGATGCATGGAAGGAACTGTATGCCTACCACCGTTACTATGTTAGATACTTGAATTCCAACTTCTAGCGTGCTCATCCGAATAAGAGCTTATATGATTTAATGTGGATGGCTGCAATAGATCATCAAGACTGCAAATTCAGGAGGTGAACGAAATTGATTAGGCAGGAAGACCAGGAAGCTTATCGTTAGTTGATGCAACATGAGCTTGTACTTTGCATAAGGATGATGGTAGAAGATGGGAAATTTTGACTACAAATGTGCCAGAGTCTTTCAACGGGTTGTTGAAGCCTGCCCGTGGATTGCCTGTCACTGCTATGGTGCGGATGTCATTTAAGCAGTTGGTGGAGAGGTTTGTTGAAAGATTCTGAAGTGCATCGTCCTTGTTGGAAAGGGGTGTTCAATTTATGCCACAACCGACGAAACGATTTGAGAAATATAGGAAGCGAGCACAGTGACATACATATTTGTAGTATTGCAACGAGCTAGATATTTTTGAAGTTCTCACTAGTCTGCATCAAAACTGTGGTAATAATACCCACACCATCAATGAATCCAAAAGATTATGTTCGTGTGGGAAATGGTCGATCTATCACTTGCCATGCTCACATGCCATGAAGTGCTTTCAACATGCTGGTTTTGCGGTGACGAGGTACGTTGATAAAGAATATAGTATTGCTGCATAAGTAAACACATATAATGGCCATTTCCAACTAGTGGGTGCTGAGCATTATTGGCCGCCGGAACCATTTAAAATGGTGTGTAACAAGGATTACGTGTGTCGCCGGCAAATGCAAAAAAGAACGCGGATACGAAACCAAATGGATGTTGGTGATACCGTTTATGCGCGTAAATATGGTATATGTTCCAAAACAGGATATGATCGCCGTAAATGTCCTTCAGTTGGTTTGGGAAGCGGTGGTAATTCAGCTCCTGGTGGCAGTTCATCCAATATGCCCAATTTTCAAGGATAAACTTAGTGATTTGTTGCAGTAATTTTGTTGTACTAAATGTCTGTAATTGTGCTGTTTGCAATATTTATGAAATAAAATTAAGTTTCCAATAGTCTTCAATCTAATTGACAATTAACATTGAAGATTCAATACAACAATTAAAAATAACTTCAAGAAATAAATAACGATTTTCAGTCGCCATTATCTTCACTGTCTGACACTATTTTATTGTCATTGTCTTCATCTTCTTTGTCAACATCTTGTATGCATCCGTCCGGACTGAGGGCATCATAATCTAGGCCCCAGTTGACACACATTTCTCGTATTTCATCGCTATCATCAATAGGACCACTTGCTTGATTTTTACAACAATATGAGACTCCTACGTCCAATGTCTGCGGTAGAAACTTTGGTAGTCCCTCTCACTCGAAAACTGTTGGAAATACAGGATAATCAATGTCTCTGTGCAATTTTTCATTCTCTAATAAATCCTAATACCGATCCTTCGTTCCTTGTAGGAAGTTAAGATCATCTAGTGCATGATGAACGACTAGTGCTATTTCCATCTCTAAAATCTCCTTCATCAAATACCGAATCACTTCTGGTTTAACTTTTTGTGTGTTTGCTTGGAATGTTGCAGACAGTGCTTATGGTACAACTTGCCCATGCCAATGGCATAGTACTTCAAAATCACACCTTTTTGAGTAAAAGGGAAGCCATTGTAGTTTTTCACCCAAAATTCGCATACCTTCAGGCTTTTAGAATGCGCTTCCTCCTCAATAATGTGCCCTGCAACTTTGAGATCAGTATGTATATTGATAGGCTTATTTCCTAGGGACGTAGAACACCATATCACTTGTCATCCACCAAATCAGTATAGCAACCTAGCATATTTTTTTCAAGGTAGGGATCGATTGTGTTATGACGTATTCCATGTGGATCTATTAAACTACCTTCACCTTTTTTTCTCTTCTTAAACCATTTATTAAATGTTAGTGGCATTTTTGAAATGGATGTTGTAATGGTTTTTGAAAACTAGAATGTTGGTTCAACTTAAAAAGAACCAAGCTGCACGAACTTGTACTTTAAACATTACGCATCAACAATATGTGTTATGTGTATTGTCATGTCGACCTGAAAAAGCTGCACGAACTTGTACCGTAGAGAATCATTAGCACGTGAAGCATAACGCATCAATAACATGTGTTATGTGTATTGTCATGTCGACCTGAAAAAGTTATCAACATGAAAAAGCTGCACGGACTTGTACCGTAAAGAATCATTAGCATGCGAAACGTAACACATCAATAATATGCGTTATGTGTATTGTCATGTCAATCTGAAAAAGCTGTCGACCTGAAAAGGCTGCACCGACTTGTACCGTAAATAATCATTAGCACGCGACACATAACACATCAAAAATATGTGTTATATGTATTGTCATGTCGACCTAAAAAAGCTGTCAACCTGAAAAGGCTGCACGGACTTGTACTACAAAGAATTGTTAGCATGCAAAACATAACACATCAACAAAATACGTTATGTAACCTAAAATACCTCATAGCTGCCTATAAAAACCCCGTGCATTTTGCATTATTATTTGCGGCTTAACTAAACAAAGAAAATAACATTCCATAAAATTTTCAAGCTCGAGCATTACGACATGTCTGGACGCAATGACGTACCAAGGTGTTACTATGGCAACGTGCGACTTTAAATTCATGTTGGTCAAATTACAATCTAGGTCGCAGACGCTGGATGTATAAACAAGTTGTAAGTTATTATTATTGAAAGTTATGTTGGTCAATATATTATTTATAACATGTTAATTAATAGTTTTTTGTTGTCATCCCCATTTGTAGGACGATTATCAATGTGGTTTTGAAGAATGTTATGATGAACCCATTAACCAGGAATACTACGGATCATGTTACTAAACATTTGGAATCTGACCGGTGAGTACGAACTTCAGATGTTGAAACTCCAAGAACAACTTGCGGCAATGAAGGAGAAACTGAAAGAGACAGAAGAAGAAAATAATCGGTTAGAAGAAGAATTTCAGTGGTTGAAGCAGAGAATAATGGCTAATAGTGACTAAACAAACACATGGATGCGTAAAGTGTAGTTTTTTGTTTTTATGTTGTATGTGTCATGTATTATGTGTATTTTTTAATGAATTTAAATTTATGTTAATCTATCTTACTTTTTTGTATTCTAGTTTTAAACCAATAAATAACCCAGAAAATAAAAACACGTGCGCTTATTATGTAAAACATTAATAATTTTACTATTAGATATTTAATGTCATATATACAACTCAAAATACATATCTATGAGTCCCACAGCATGTATGCTTTAAAGCATTGGCTGGCCTGAGGTGCATATCATCCAGTCCGGCTACGCTATCAGGGTCATCCTCATCACGTCGCCTCTTTATTTGAGGTTGCGCTGCAGCATGATCGTTTGGAAGGCTAGCAGGCTTAGTAGAAGCGATCGTTGGGCCATCAGTAACCTAAAACTATAATAAGATATTTTAGTATATGAAATATAGAATACTATCGTACGTGTCAGGAAAAAAATTTAATGGTCAAACTATGGCCTCAGCGGGCACCTGAATAAGATCATCCGTCTCCGGCAAGCGAGTATCACACAATGTGGCCTCCGTGATGGGTGATGACAAAATCTTTATAATATAATAAACAACTTAGATATTACTGACCAATCTATAAGTTAAAAACAAATTGAAGTAATAGTAATACAAACCTGCGCCTGAGTAGGCATACAATGCTATGTGGGAACTCCGAGGTGCACTGGAGTAGATGAAGGCTGTGACGTCTTGACCTGATGGGATGTCTCCCTATCCGTGCCTGAAAGATCCTCAGCAGCCCTCGATTATGAACCATAACTCAGTCGTCGACTACTATGCACCTCTCGTATTAGACAATCCTCAGCAATCCTCAATGGCTCTGGACGACCAGGAAAATACTGATCCTAATATTGCATAATGGCGGTGCCCGCGATCAACTGACGAGGTCAATTGTGAAGTCCCTGGTGACAGCTGAAGGCTGTATGACGGCATATCATGACAAGCATCATGTGGCTCAGGGTAGTCACCCGGCTGAACATCTCCAACATCCTCCATGGGTGCCTCAACACCCCCTTGCTAGGGACCCCGTCCTCGCCGACCACCACGACCATGTGGGCCACCCTTTCCTCTCTGGCCACGCCTGCCATATCTACCACGTGCTGAGACCACGTGTGGCCCATGATGGTACTCCTCAGGCGAAACATACGTAGCCTCGTAACCTAACCACACATCCTCTCTGCCCGTGCACAACTACTGCTCCGTCGGTTGCATGCTGTAGCATCTCCAGTCGCAACTGGTAGAAAAAGTGTAAGCCAATAGCCTGCATAGCATATAACATATTAATTAAGGAAGGATGTTAAAGTAATGTAACATGATAAGTAAGTATATCAAATGACATACCAGTGCCTCATGCCTCCCGGCTTATGGAACGTATCGACCACCATCGTGACGAACAGGATTCCCGATCAGAAGGCGAGTAACACGAAGATACCAAACCATGTACTCATGCTCCCCGTCCAAACGATCATATGGTGGGTATGGCAGAATCAGGCCATGTCTCTGATCTCAATCCTCTATCTAGGCCTCTAGCCAAGCCAAGTATGTCTGGTCGACCTTGCAGCGATCATCCGGCTCGTAATGTGTGGAATGCCAACTAGGAGAAATAGGTATAAGCTGGCTTCAACCAAACTGTCGAAGGACTCGATCGGTGGAATGATGCTCGATCATATTGAGACATATAAGAGGGACTGAAGACATCCACATAGCTCGACCGCGGTAGCAATAATCTGGCAATCCAGCGATGATCTCGTCGCTGGATGACCTCCGTACGAACTATTTATTAAACATAAGAATCGTGAGTAAACATAAGACAAATCAAGCATTATCAATCAAACTTAGTCATATATTCACCTGAGCGTCTTCAAGTAAATCCAATAAATCCCTGTAATAAGGGAGATGATGTCGAGCGTCGACCTCGCAGGCACGGGCGCGGCCTCGTGTATCTACCCATCTCCTAGAAAATGGTAAAAATGGTAGAGGTGGTGCATCTGGAGCTATCGGTGGGAGCGGTGGCTAGATCTGCATGAACTACTCCCAGGCCCAAACCTAATATTTATTGTAAATGTAAAATTTAAGACATTTTGTACTATCTCTGTTATAATCATGAAAAGAATTGATAATGTTATCAACCGAAGCAACGGAATAAAACCGACGACGTTTCTCATGGTGCCCATGGACGACCGGCAAAGCTGCATATAAAGGTAAGCTAGAACAACTCCATCCCAGCTGTAAGTAGATAACTCATCTAGTCGCTCCAGATGATGCAGAAATCGCAAGCTAACTAGGTTTCCCGAAGTGTTCGGGAACAAAATACCACCAAACATCATCAACAACAATAGCCTCGTTTGCAGCTTGATAGCCTCTACCGGTGAGTCATCAGTAATCTTCGTGTGCAGCGCCACCAAATACTACCTAACGAGCGATAACTACAATCAACTAGCACCACTCATAGCAGTCGGCTCCGCAGGCTGGAAACCGGTGAGCCTCTGCAACATATATAGATAGTCCTCTCTCGTATAATCCCTAAGAGCTTGCGGGTAGCTGACATCCATACCATCAACGGGAAACCCGAATAGAACCTCCACGTCCTCTAGCGTGATAGTAGCCTCGCCGATAGGTGGATGGAATGTATGAGTCTCTGATCGCCACTGCTCTATCATAGCCGTGATAAGGGGTCAGTCGAACTGCAATCGGCCAATCTCTATATTCCGATAAAACCCCGTCCGCTCAAGGTGTGTAGCTGTACGGGGATGAAGTGGGTGGTCCCTAGTAAACTCCCAAAGATCGTCTATACGTCTAGTGTGGAAGGTCTGGGAGAACAACTGTTCATCCCAGATGTGTGAAGACCTATAGCCACCCTGGAGCAACAGTAGCTCTTGAACAACAGGTCCAGGATGCACAGGGGGAGGATCCATGACGATGTCTATACATTGAATAATATTAATTAAAGTATTTTTCTCTTAATCGTTTAACATCATTAAATATATTGTGATATTTTTTATATTAATATTTAATCAATAAATTTTTTATATTATTACTTAGGTTGATAAATAAAATAATTATTTATATGTTAGTTTCATAGATTTTTTTACTAAAATTCGCAGAGTTTTGTTTGAACTGTCATCTTTTTTTTATAGATTTTTTTGGATTATAAGTGTCACACCTTCTTTTTCTCGAGGGATAGGGAGTTTTTCCAATTAAAGTGACATTATTCGAAATGGGATTATTTATTTAACAAGAGTCGCCTCTTGAAATATTTGTTATGATGTCCAAGTCACCAGTTTATTTTTAAATCCCAAATCAAGGAAATTGACTCTTATTTATGGTCTGTGAACACATAAGATCAGGTAAGGAATTCTGTTAACCCGGAAGAAGGTGTGAGGTACTCCTGAGTTCTGTAATTTTAGCACGGTCGCTTCAATCATACTTGGATTAATTAAATTTTTAATTACTTATTTTAGAACTTATGTACATTATCCTTTTTACCACTTATAATTTATAGCGTCATGGATTTATCTTTGAAACGGATTACGTATGTGTAAATCCGTTTTGTTTAGTGTGCTAAAAATCATATCACGCGTATGTGTACACAATTAATAACATGTTATTATTTTAAGATTGTATCTACAAAGTCGCGCGAACGCATACTTTGCCTTTAATTAGGAAAATCATAACTATGTCATGCAAACATGTACATAATCACGATAATTGATTTATTATTATGCCCCTAAAGCATACTACAATATTCAAAAGTGATTATTCTCCTAAAGTGATTTTAAGATTTGTATGTAGGGTCATGAATTATGGATAAGAATTGTTATAGACTTATTAATATGATATATTTTGTCTGTCACGGTCCGAATGACCTAACCTATTATGGTCCTTCTTTATTATAATATCGTTGTCCATTCAAAAACTATTCTATCTCTAAGAATTATTGAGGCTAATGGCATATGATACAATAAAAAGGTCAAAACGAGAAAATATCTACAAGAAAGCTAAAGAAAGAAACTGGCACAACAATTAATAAAAGATACTATCTAAGACGTATTTAATATTAAAATAATTGAAAATGAGATGGACCTTTCATAGATTTATATGTGACAGAAACAAATAGCAAACATTCTGAGGCATTTAATGAGTTTAGTGCATTTCATATTATTTAACAAGCTAACAAAGAACAAGAAAGAGTGAGAAGAGACCGAGAAATGGACCTCTGTGAACTCAGAAAATTTTGAAACGAAGCTCGATAACAGAACTTCGAATAGAAACTCGTCGGAGACCCGGAGTTCGATTACTCGACTGATTTTTGCCGGAGTGAATGAGTATTTAATAGCTAGTTTCGAGACTGCTTGGCGTTGGGCTTTGGCTGATTTTCGTGGTGTTTTGGGGTGCATAGAGGATTTTGGCTGTGTTAAGGTTGTTTTTCAGCTGGAGTTTGGGCGTAAAAACAAGGATTATTTTTGGGGTTGGAGGGAGGTACTTTGATGGCTGATTTTGAGAGAATTTTTGTGGCCGCTTTAATGGAGAAAATGGGTGTAGCTCATGGTGTCCATGGTGTCTTAAGGAGGACTGTTCTTTTTTGGAGAAGAAGCACGAGATTGCTGTTACTTCTCTTTCTCAGATCTCTTTTTTCCCTCCTCAATTGCGGCTCTGTTTTTCCGTCTCTAATCTCCTTTCCGCTCACTCCCTTTTTGTGTGTTTGTGTTTATATAGCTGAGCAGTTGAATTGGGGAGCAAGAAAGGTTTTATTAGATAAGGCTAAAAGAAAAATTATTCCCTGATGAAAGAATCCAATGTGGTAGCTATCTCTGTGTGTGTATATAGTGAGCATGTGAGGTTGGTTAAAAGAAGATAAGGAAGAATCTTGCAACATGAAAATGACTCATTGGCTCTTTTTTTTTTGTCTTTTCTTTTTTAAAGATAATCTAAATTAAGAATACTACATTAATATTTTAAACTAGAAAAAAATAATATAAGAAACTACTAAAAAAAGTTATAAAATTACTAGTCTTACCAACATTAGAAGGAAATATATTTTTTGTGAATTTTCTTTTCTTTTGCAAATAAAACACAACTATTATCTAAAATGTGATTCCTTTTGTATAATTTTTAATTTTATCAAATAAACCTACTAAAAAGTGAAATAAAGGCTAAAGTATCAAGATTACACTTAATAAATATTTAAACACTAAGAGATGGTGAAAAATTCAAGTAAGGTAAAAAATTAGGTGCTCACAGCATGCCCCTCTTTGCTTGGAAACATGAAGAGTTTTCAGGCAAAGACAAGGTGAGCCATACGGCTAATTTTTGACCAAACCATTATTCAAAAGAGGAAGAAAATAAAAGAAAAAGGTGCAATTGAATCCTGATTTTGGACAACCTACATATCCCGGATTATAAGGGAATCATATCGCGTGTAGTTCAAGGAGAGTAATGGAATGATAAGTTTGAGAGTCGAGTGAGGTTCCGTCGAGGCTCCGGTCCGTGGTCCTGTTATTACATCAAAATCAAAATCTAAAGAAACTAAACAAGTTTATTAGGTATGAGTTACAAGATTCCTATCTGTAAGTCTTCTGAAGCTTGATCTTGAGTCTTGAATGGTTCTTCATGCAGACTTTTGATTTGAACATTGATTCTTGCTAGCTACAAGTTCTAGTTCATTCTTCTACGCTTCTTCTAATCAAAATGGAGAATGCAGTGCTTGTGACCTTAGTCATGTCTTGAGCAGTTCGCATCTTTCATCTGCTTCTGCATTTTAGATTCACTTCTTTTTTCTTTTATTTTATTCTGGATTGAGACTTCTTCTTTTGGTCATCTTGAACCTTGTGTCTCGAGGTAAAACCTGCTCAGACACCAAAATAGATAAACGAATAAAAATTTTCTGCCCCAGTTTTCACTAAAAAAATTTCGTGAGTTATTGTAACAAAAATTTAAACTACTTCTTTATTGAAAGCAATAAAAGGTCGGGAATAGTGTACCCTGAAAAGATCATGATGATTTTTTTTTTCTGGATGGTGTTCCTTTATTGTCGAAAAAATATCTCAATTAAGGATTGGTGTACCTTATGTTGGGAAAATGTGACCAAGGAATGATATACCTTATATTGGCAAAGATATCAAGGAGTGGTGTACCCTGCATTTAAGATCAAATCAACTAGGGAGTGAATACCCTATTTTGGAAAGGATACTATAACAAATTGCCCCAACACTTATTTCTGAGGGCATGAACAAATGAATTTTTTTTAATCCATACTTCTTCTCTTTTTTTAATTATCCTAGGAGAAATTTATCAGATTAGGTTTTCTTATCTTAGGAGAAAGATTCATCAGATTAAGATTTCTATCCAAGGAGAAAATTTCATCAGACTAGGACTTTTTATATCTTTAGGAGAAAATTCATCAGACTAAGACTTTTATCCTATCAGAAAATTCATCAGACTAGGTTTTTATTTATATCTTAGGAGAAAGATTCATCAGACTAAGATTTCTATTCTAGGAGAAAGATTCATCAGGGGCGTTTTATCTTAGGAGAAAGATTCATCAGACTAAGACGTTTATCCTAAGAGAAAGTTCATCATACTATTAGACTAGGATTTCTTATCCTAGGAGAAAATTCATCAAACTATGTCTTTTTATTTAAGGAGAAAGATTCATCAGACTAAGATTTTTTATCCTAGGAAAAAATTCATCAGACTAGGTTTTCTTATCTTAGGAGAAAGATTCATTAGACTAAGATTTCTATCCTAGGAGAAAATTCATCAGACTAGGTTTTCTTATCTTAGGAGAAAGATTCATCAGACTAGGGCGTTTTATTTTAGAAGAAAGATTCATGAGACTAAGACGTTTATCCTAGGAGAAAAATTCATCAAACTAGTTTTTTTTTTTTTTTTTTTTTTTTTTTTTTTTTTTTTTTTTTTTTTTTTTTTTTTTTTTTTGTTATCTTAGGAGAAACATTCATCACACTAAGATTTCTATCCTAGAAGAAAACTCATCAGACTAGGTTTTCTTATTTTAGGAGAAAAATTTATTAGACTAAGAATTTGTATCATAGGAGAAAGTTCATCAGGCTAGGTTTCTTTTTTTTTTTAAAAAAAAAAATTTATATCTTAGGAGAAATATTCATTAAGATTTCTATCATAGGAGAAAGAATCATCCGACGAGGTTTTCTTATCTTAGGAGAAAGATTCATCAGACTAAGACGTTAGGAGTGGACATAATATCGACCGAACCGAAAAAACCGACCGAACCGAAAATTTTGATTTATTCGGTTTCGGTTTTTCGGTTTTTTCGATCGGTTTGTGGTTATAGTTTTTAAATGTTCGATTTTCGGTTCAGTTTTCGATTTTAACGGTTATCGAAAAATCAAAATTTTATATGCTCACCCCTAATGATATTTGTTGACTAGAAAAAGAAAATTTCTGCCATTGTTTTCAACTGTCATGTTTGCTTAACTTCTTCATTCATTATGAAAACTTTTTATTTTCTTTCTTTATTCTTTTCAAAATTATTAAAATAAGTGTATTTTCTAATTTTTTTAAATCATAATTATAATTATACAGTTGTTATTTAACAAGTAGCATCGAAATCCGATAAAACTTTGCTTAAGGAAGTAATTAAGCTTGTGTGAGTATGCTAAGTTGTTACTACCATTGTTTCGTTGTTATTTAACAATAACAGAAAAAGATTAGTTTAAATCATTAAAAAAATATTTTTAACCCTCATGTTTTGATGTTAAAACAGGAAATGGTATTAACATCGAAAAAATAATAATATAAGAGCAACTTATACGTTATTAATGTTGTATACAGTACGTATAACAATAACAGACTTACTTAAATATAAGTTGACAACTTATCGTTATTAAAGAATATCTCTTTTGTCTTTTTCTGTCAACATGTATTTTGGTGGGATTTCTTATTTCGTTTGTCTTTTTCTGTCAATAAGTAATTTATTTTCGTTGTTCTATACTATTTTTGTCGTGGCTTGAAACCGAAAAACCGAACCGAACACGAATAAACCGAACCAAACCGAAGTTATTATGGTTCGGTTTTGGTTATTCAAATCAAAAACCGAAAACCGAATAAACCGAACCGAAATTCTACAAAACCGAACCGAATCGACCGATGCTCACCCCTATAAGACGTTTATCCAAGGAGAAAATTTATCAGACTAGGTTTTCTATCTTAGGAGAAATATTTATCAGACTAAGACGTCTATCCTAGGAGAAAATTCATCAAACTAGGGATTCTTATCTTAGGGGAAAATTCATCAGACTAAGTTTTCTTATTGGGAGGAAAATCCATCAGACTAGGATGTCTTACCCTAGGAGGAAAATGTGAAGATTAATAGCATGATTTTATGCATACTAGAAAGACAAATAAAGGCAAAGACTTGAGAAACTTCCCGTTGACTATTATTCTTTTTTGTTTTCTTTTTTCTTTTTTCATCATCATTTGTTTTTCATTTCTCTCTCTCTCTCTCTCTTTTTGGTTTTCAAAACAAGTTTCCCCCCGCTTCTATTTTCTAAGGGCATGGACCTTTGGCGGTTCTTTTTTTTTTTTTTTTTTTTTTTTTTTAACTTGAACTTTCTAAGAGTTGCCCCAATTTGTACTCTTGGTGCATAGAATCTTCTATTCATTTTTTTTCATTTCTTTTTCTATTTTGGACTTTTAACTCTAAATTTGATTCCAAAAGAGGGTGGTCAAAGAAAATAACACAGGCTCAAAAAGAGTAGCGATGCGTATAAGATCTTTGGATAGCAGAAAAAGGGCTTCCCAGTCTCGAGAACACCAACATAGTATCCTTTCGCGATCACAACATTGATGAACATGTCTGCCTTCTTGGTCTTGTCTAGTACAATTTTTAATAGTTAGATCATGACGTGTCGTGGTCGAAAGACACTTTCCATCCATTAATATCAAACTTTTTCCCAAACTTTAATTGATTTCTCAAACCCGATCTTCAACAATGATTTGGAGGTAAAGATCATTAACCTCCAGGGGTATGACTGTTCTAGTTCCACGTGAATTTTATTCGAGCTTAATTCCAAAGTAATTTGACTCTTTATTCATCCTCTAAAGTGTCTTTCTCAGTTATCCAATTTAAGACTAAATAAGTTTTCTAGGATCTGGCCAAAAATTTCGCATGCATGTCATGTCACTAAAACTAGTGGCGAAAGAATTAAGCATAGAATGACACAAAGGAACAGAATGACACAAATGGACAAACTGTATTTCATTAAATAAAGGATGGAAGGATTTGGCAATAAGACAAACAAACTGAAATCTGGGTTACAACTCTGGATAACTCAGATAACAGAGAAGAGGACAAAATAAGCTACCAAGACTCCTTCCTGGCTAAAAGATGAGTGACTTTCCAGTTGCTAAGCAGCATCTTAGCCACAAATTTCCACATCAGCATTATTACGACATTCAATCCTTTTTATTGTTTTTGATTTAACACTTAAATTTTGACTTTTTGATCAAACAGTTTCCAATATTGACTATCGTATTTCAAGACTGACAGCAAGGGAGATTTCATAGCAACTAATTTCCCAAAAGACTTGAAAGAATATTCATGTCTCCCAATCAAATCATCCCGAGCAGCGGATGTCCGACTGCTTAAACCTGGTAAAGTCAACCAATTTTTGCCTCTCTTTTTACCACCAACTTGTCCACTTGCCTTTCGGTGACCTTAGTTGGATCAACTATAGTGGTACTTGTTCCTTTAGTTGAGAAGATGCTTTTATTTGCGAGGTATCTTGAATTGTTTTTATGACTCGACATTGCAAACCAACAGATCGACCACCTTTAATCAGGTTTTATTTTAAAACAACAAGCATGTTAGAATGAACATAGTCTTTTTTTTTTTCTCTTTTCTCTTTTTCTTTTGTTTTTTCTGTTTTTTTGGTTTTTTTAACCATTCGGTCGAACCTGATGTGGGTTACCTACGTATCATGTGGGAGCATGAATCAGATCTTACGTAGTTCAGGAAGATCACGCATAAAGTAAATAAACTAACTCTTTTTTTTTTGGATTTTTGATTTTTTTTAATTTCCGAAAGAAAGACTTATAAAGAAGAAAGAAAATATATTTGGATTTCGATTTGTTTTTCTTTTTTGTTGAGAATTTTTGAAAAGAAAGACTTCTAAAGAAGAAAGAAAATACTTTCTTTTTTGAATTTCGACTTTTTATTTTTATTTTTTCCGGAGAAAGATTTCTAAAAAGAAAGAAAATATTTTTGGTTTTAAATTTTTTTTATTTGAGATTTTCCAAGGAAAGACTTCTAAAGAAGGAATTAAAGGAAATTATTTTTGAATTTTTGAAAATTGGGCGCCGGAACCGATGAGGCTTGCCTACGCACATCTGATAAGAATCAGACCCGGTAGTTCGATCAGAAGCGGGGAATACTTTGAAATCTCAATTTATTTTTCAAAACTTTTGAGTAAACTCTCTTATTTTCTCTCCTCTTGGTTTTTCTCATTTCTGTACTTTTTCTAGAAGCCAGTCAACATGCAAACCATATCAAAAAAATGCACAAGTAGCACGTAGGATGCATCAGGATGGTCTTTTATTTTGGGTACACCTGTCCTAGACGGACCCAACCCCTGTGTTGAATCCCCAAAGTCAAATGCACGTGATGCAAGCAAACGTTCCTACTATGGATCCGGTATGAGGCTATGTTATTCTAGGTTTAAATCCTGGGGGAGTATTTTAGACCTGGCTTACCCAAGCGGACAGCTACCCGGCCTAGTTACTGACCAGCCTCGTTCTAATTAGTATGACCTCTAATAGAAAAGTGGGTCACACGCATGTGTGTACCAATAGTTTAGAAGACTCAGAAGGGAGGCGTAAGAAGGCAATTTATATAGTTCAATATCAAAGTGGTAAATGAGCATCAATTAGCACTTTAGGCCCGCAAACATAGTAATATCAACAATCAAGAAAGACAAGTATAGTTCATATTACAAGCTCAAATTCTGGACTATGAACCAGAGATTCGGGGTTCGTTCCCAAGCAGAGTCGCAAGAGCTGTCACATCTCCTTTTTCTCGAGGGATAGGGAGTTTTTCCAATTAAAGTGACATTATTCGAAATGATATTATTCATATAATTAGAGTCACCACTTGGAATATTTGTTAAGGTGTTCCAAGTCACCGGTTTATTTTTAAATCCCAAATCGAGGAAATTAACTCTTATTTATGGTCTGCGAACACAGAAGACCGAGTAAGAAATTCTGTTAACCCGAGAGAAGGTGTGAGGCACTCCCGAGCTCCGTGGCTTTAGCACGGTTGCTTCAATCATACTTGCCTTAATTAAAATATTTAATTACTTATTTTAGAACCTATGTACATTTACCCTTTTTACTGCTTTTAATTTATGGCATCATGGATTTATCTTTAAAACGGATTACGTAGGTGTAAATCAATTTTTTTAGTGTGCTAAAAATCATGTCACGCGTACGTATACACAATTAATAACATGTTATTATTTTAAGATTGTTTCTACAAAGTCGCGCGAATGCATACAATGCCTTTAATTTGGAAAATCATAACTATGTCATGCGAACGTGTACATAATCACGATAATTGATTTATTAATACGCCCCTAAAGCAAACTATGATATTCAAAAGTGATTATTCTCCTAAAGTGATTTTAAGATTCGTATGTAGGGTCATGAATTATGGATAAGAATTGTTATAGACTTATTAACATGATCAATTTTGCCTGTCACGGTCCGAATGACCTAACATATTATGGCCCTTTTTTATTATACTATCGTTGCCCATTCCAAAACTATTCTATCTCTGAGAATTATTGAGGCCAATGGCATATGATACAATAAAAAGGTCAGAACGAGAAAATATCTACAAGAAAGCTAAGGAAAGAAACTGGCACAACAATTAATAAAAAATACTATCTAAGACATATTTAATATTAAAATAATTGAAAATGAAATGGACCTTTCATAGCTTTATATGTGACAGAAACAAACAACCAACATTTTGAGGCATTTAATGAGTTGAATGCATTTCATATTATTTAACAAGCTAACAAAGAACAAGAAAGAGTGAGAAGAGACCGAGAAACGGACCTCTGTGAACTTAGAAAATTTTGAAATGAAGACCGATAATGGAACTTCTAATAGAAACCCGCCGGAGACCTCGACGGAGTTCGAGTACTCGACTGATTTTCGCCGAAGTGAATAGGTGTTTAATAGCTAGTTACGAGACTGCTTGGCGTCAGTAATTTGGCTGATTTTCGTGGTGTTTTAGGTGGTTTTCATAGAGGATTTTGGCTGCGTTGAGGCTGTTTTTCAGCTGAAGTTTGGGTGTAGAAACAAGTACTGTTTTGAAGTTGGAGGTAGGTACTTTGATGGCTGATTTTGAGAGAATTTTTGTGGCCGCTTTAATGGAGAAAAAGGTTATAGCTCATGGCGTCCATTGTGACTTAAGAGGACTGTCCTTTTTTGGAGAAGAAACACGAGATTGCTGCTACTTCTCTTTCTCAGATCTCTTTTTTTCCTCCTCAATTGCGGCTCTGTTTTTCCGTCTCTAATCTCTTCTCTGCTCACTCCGTTTTTGTGCGTTTGTGTTTATATAGCTGAGCAGTTGAATCGGGGAGCAAGAAAGATTTTATTAGATAAGGCTAAAAGAAAAATTATACCCTGATGAAAGAATCCAATGTGGTAGCTATCTCTGTGTGTGTATATAGTGAGCATGTGAGGTTAGTTAAAAGAAGATAAGGAAGAATCTTGCCACATGAAAATGACTCATTAGCTCTTTTTTTTTTTTGCCTTTTCTTTTTTAAAGATAATCTAAAATTAAGAACACTACATTAATATTTTAAACTAGAAAAAAAAAAAAAAAACTGCTAAAAAAAGCTATAAAATTACTAGTCTTACCAAAATTAGAAGGAAAACATATTTTTTGTGAATTTTCTTTTCTTTTACAAATGAAACACAACTATTATCTAAAACGTGATTCTTTTTATATTATTTCTAATTTTATCAAATAAACCTACTAAAAAGTGAAATAAATACTAAAGTATCAAGATTAAACTTAATAAATATTTAAACACTAAGAGAATTTAATTTTCTTAACTAATCACGATATATTTAATAATTATTCATGTAAAAATATTAATAACTTGATACTAAATAATATTCAATTTATTTCATTTGTAATGATTTGTTTGTTAACTTTTATATTTTACACAAAAATCCTGCAACGTCTCTTTTGTACTGTCAACTAATTATTTTATGATTCATATCTAATATTTGATTATTATCTAATAATATATTTAATAAACACTTAATAATTTATTTTTATTTGATCCATAATTGAGTACTCTAACCGGGTTAGTTAATGAGGGAACGTAGTTTTTATTCTAAACTAAAGAATTCTAAAGAGCACTAAGGTCACACTACTCTAAATGGCCATAAACAACATCAACTAACATTAATTAAAATTTATTATCAGTTTTATTAGGCTAAACGGCAATACATAACAATAAAAGGAACAATATAATACTAAAGTGCACTAAACAATAATAAAGTCACATATTATTATATGTACAACACTAAAGTCACATATAACACTGATTATTCAACAAAAGAACAATATACAATTTTCATAATTTTTTTCGCATAATAAACTAAAAAATAAAAAATAAAAAAATAAAAAAATCAAAAAAATCAAAAAAAGATCACAAAAAGCATACAACACAGTAGAAACAACTAATTAGTTAATTACATACATGAGTTATACTACAAGTGATTCGGAATATTTCTTTTTAGAGTGGTTTTGAATTTAGAAAGAATGAAGATTTGACCACCGAAACGGGCAATAAAAGAGCTCCACTACACGACAACAACTTGGATCAGGTGTTAGCTCGCTAAAATAATGACGAGACACGATTTTAGGGGACGGGTGGGCTCCAATGGAGCTTTAAGCTTTAAAATTACGAGGGAAAGAGGGGGGGGGGATTGGTTTTGGCTTATGTCCCGAAGAAGAAAACTGACCATTTTTTAATACAAGTATAGCGCATATATTTGATGCGCTATACCTATCTATCTTTTCAACTTAAGATATAGCAATTTAATTTATACGCTATAACTATACTTTAACCGCCGTTTGAAAATCAAGTATAGCGCATGAAATACATACTCTATGCATAAAATAATTACCAGTTATTTTTTCTAACTATTTTTGTATATTGAGTCCAACAAAAACAACACTTTGATTCCGGACTCTTTCCTGCAACCCCACCTAGCGCCTGTATTTTTTTGTCGTACATGTGGCGCCAACTTTCCTCCTACGACTTTCCATCACATGCACATTGTCAAAAGTTGCAAGTGTATCGACAGATTTTACATGATTTTATTCTCTGTCCCTGTTTCGATCCTCCTAAAGAAAAATAAAATATTTCCTCACTCTGAAGTCTCAACTTGTCCCTTAGCAAAAGTTATTTTATTAAATTTCAAACCAACCTAAACCAAATATAAATTAATTTATTTAACTATAGATTTAAAATATAGATATTACACAAAAAAGATACTGCTATAAAATTAAGGAAACCAGTTAGAGATCATTTATTTTGAGTTCTCTTGCGGATCATACTTACCAAAGTACTACTAGTAATTAACTGGACAAAATTTACATCTTAATGAATAATAATTTCTTAGTTCAACTTCACTCCACACCCCCGCTTTAAGAATGCACTCTATTGTTGCGGATAACGAAATTTAAAAAATAAAAATGTATACATACAAAAAAGTAAAGGAAATTCAATACAAAATTTATATACATAAAAGAAGTTTGCCAATTTTCGCCATTAATTGTATATTTTTTTTTGGTCAAAAGGATAGTTATATATATATAAATATATATATACTAATTAGCTGTTCGTTACAGTGGGCTGCAGCATTACCATGCCCATATCCATAAACAAGGAGTAATCTAATGCTACATTAACAATATTATAAATTTTAGTGTTTCTTCTAAAAATAATTTTTAGGAGTGATCTGTCCATAATATTTTATTGACAAATACCGAAGAAACTATAAAAAAATTTGTCCGCCACCCTATTTGCCTCTTTGTAGGTGTGACTTACTGATGGATGCCCCAAAGCTTCTAAGAGTGACATGCATTCACAGACCATAAGATCATAAATCAGATGATCATTATTTATGCATGTATTATCTCAGCAGAGTCTAAGTTAACCTCCAAAGGTAAGAGATTGTTTGACGCTGCCATCTTTAACCCTTGCATAAAAGTTGTTAGCTCATAATGAAGAGTATTTGTGCAATTTTTATTCCCCATAAATCCCATTACCGAGTCCCCATTACTGTTTCTAATTACAGCTCCTATGCCTCCTCTTCTTTCCTTTTGGTAATTAGCACCATTAATGTTTAACTTGTTAGTCCCCTCCTAGGTGGTTGCCATTTCACCCTTATAACAGTACTGCCATTCATTGTATATCTCTGCCTGGTTTCTGAGATTTTATTTTCATGTTTTCTGAATAGCGGAAAGGAAAGCAATAAAAAAGAAAATGTATCGTAAGATTTGAATCCTCCATGATAGTCAGAAATATAATTCTCTCCCCAAAGTTGTATGAACTATAACTCTCAATCTTCTAGTCGATTTATCACTTTTTTCACTAACATATTCCCCCTTTATTAGACATATTTGATCAGCACTATATATTTTAACTTTATCCGTTTCGAGTTTCGACATAAACCTACTGTTATATTGAGCAGTGAACATAAAAAGTTCGTATAAAACCAATGGTATGCTTCGACTTCCGAGTGAAAAGTGAAAAATTCGTCCTTCGACCGGATAATGATACAACTTATTACATGGATCTTTATACAAATAGCCGGTCGAATTTATTATTTATTTTTCTTAGTCGGTGTATATAGATTGTACACTAATTATACACGGTTATATATAAATACACGAATTATACATTTTGCCACTCATATTTAATTTAATTGGTTGGGTAGACGATTATTTAGGTTAATTACCGCCCAAGGCAATTCTTCTATTTTGGATTTTGGAGGTCATGGACTGGATCAAATATGGGCTTACACATTCGTACTAGAATGGCCCAGCCCATTATATCTATTTCAAGCTTTTGGGCTTTGGCTGGAAAAGGTTGCATTCCTCAGCCAGTTCTTCGGCCCTCCAAAACCCAAATGTATATTATATTTTATTGAAATAGAGAGGGTGATTTGCACAAATAGGACAATTCGGTGTCACTATTAATTTTTTGACCCCGCTTGTCCCTTGGACAGAACTTCAAGCTTAACAAGTGTTGCCTCTCGCTTGCCCCATGAGCAACACTTTTAACTTTTAACCTTGAGGTTCTGTCATGGGGCAAGCGGAGGTCAAAAAATCAAGACACATTCATTTTTAAGGTCAGTGGGTATAATTTCCTAAAAAAGGGAGTCGTCTTATCTGGTTGATAATTCTTGCATGCAACTCAAGAGATATTATATGGAGTTGTATTTTCTATGTTTAACTGATTATAACATAGATTTCCATGAAATTAAAGAGTGATGAAAAGTGTAGGTAACATGAATATTCTTATCTTGCTAAGAGAGAAAAAGCTAGGAAAGATTTTGGATGATAGTTCTTGCTTTACTTATAAGTTGTTCGAAAACCAGCACTAAGGTTTTTCTCTTCAGACTACAAGGACAGATCTCACAATGACTTAATTTAGTTTCCTATTTTAATTGATTTCTTAATTATGCTCGTGGGGTTGTTAAGAACTTAAAATTCTGCACGCAAGATAAGAATATATATTCATGCAATCACCATCTAAACTTTACCCTTTTTGGAAAGCCTTCTACTCTATATAAAATTGTTATCAGATATAAATAGAAAGTATAACTCCATAAGATCTCTTGAGTTTCATGCAAGAAATCAAAAGCTAACACCCTTCAAAAAAGCACAAATAAACGGAGCTGTCTCCCCTTAAAAAAACTGTAGCTTCCTTATAATTCTTTGTACCTTTTTTTTTTTTTTTT